>VZTT01074216.1:26365-39531 GCA_013400855.1 Buphagus erythrorhynchus | reverse complement strand
TTTCTGCTCACAGCGGGAAGGGATTTTCTGTACTTCAGAAGCAGCACAGAAGTCATGCACACAAAAGCAAAGAATTGCCTTGAACACAACTGCAGGGCAATGGCAACTGTGGAAAACCTTTGCAAGGAAAAGAAAATCGATTTCTAAGGTTTGAGGTTTGGTCACTAGCCAAGAAACTAGATTCTGCTCAAGGTTTGCTGAGCTTTCCAAATCCTCTCAGAATGCTAGGAGAGGTTTGCACGGAAAGTAGGCTGATATATGGTTTACAATGGATTATGCATAGTCTTGATTCAGTTCTTAGTGTTTGAGATGAAATTCCTATTGGACTTTGAGGTTTATTCAAATCAAAATGATGAGCTGTAAACCCTCTCAAGCCTGTTAAAATGATTCACATGAATCTTTGCAAGATGAAATCAGATAGTTGCAAAATAGAGCCCGAAGAAATTTTTGAACCATTGAGAACAATAGGAGTTTTGATCCTGACTTGATTTAGAACAGTAATAGAGGTAAATTTGGCCTTTAAAATTTATAAGAAGTAGAAACTGCAAGAATCACCCAAAGAGTAAGGATTATGCAAAGGCCAGGAAAACATCTATTGGCAGCTGTAGTCAGTGCTGGATTTTCCACCAGTAGCACAGCGATTTCCACTAAAGCATCAAAAGATTGAGGTGCCCTTCTATTGTGTTCAGACACTTGGCCTATTCAGAAATATGATGTTTATACTTCTCAAAGCTAAACTTTACCATAACCATAACAACTGAACTTTCACATGACGATTATTGGTCTATCATAATGAAAATTCCAGTCCTGAAAAAAGGCAACCACACAAATACAAATTTTCAGGGCTTTCTTAAAATTCAGTTATCATCAATATAAATTAAACTTGTCACCACATATTAAATTATTGGCTGCTTAGAAATAAGTAAAAGTAGAATTAGGAACACTGCAAAGTGAAATATGCTCACAGCAGCCACTCTACTTTTTAATTTAAAGAAATAAAATTTAAAATCTATTTTAAGTGCTTTCCAGGTGAACAAAGATATATTTTATATATTCAGTCACATACTTGATATGTCTATGTCACTTTTGTTAAGTAACATGAGTGTATCTGTCATGGGTTTCTTAAATTTGTGAAAATAAGTAGGTCTCTGATTGCAAACAATATATGGCATGAAATAAAAAAAAAATTAAAGTCGTTTATATAGCAAGGAGATAGTCTTGCCTTTTCATTTTCTCCATGATTCGTACAGCTGTTATGTCATAATACAACTAAAAACTGCTCTGAGGGTCTGTTTTTTCTTAAAAAAAATTGATATTACTCTGAGGTAGGAGATTCTGTATTAGCTGCATGTTGGAATAGTCCCCTGCCTCCCACTCTGTCTATTAAGAAAGCTCACACTTCATAAATAAATGCAGCTAATAAAACAAAATCTCTTTTTTATTTTTAACTTATCAAAACCAGGCAAATACAGAAAAGTTACATTTGCTACTAACACATGCTTAGTGAAGAAGTGTTTGACTAGAGCAGTGGTACCACAGCACAGAGAACTTTGAAGGCAAAGCTTTGGCTGCACTGTTAGCCTCTGCTGGGTACCCCTCTCCCCAGGCCAGCTGGCTGCTTGCTGCCTCTCCCTCATGATTCCCATCCTGGCTACTGACACATCTGGCTACTGACACATCTGGCTACTAACACATCTAGCTCCCTCTCATCCTGCTTTGTTGGCTCTCCTGCCTTTCTTTCAGTGACTCTTCCTATTTGGTTAATTGTTTCCAACCAGCTAATCTCCTTTTTCCAACTGCAGCAGAAATATATTTGTCACAGTAAAATAAATCTCAGCATGCTTCTGAACTATTTAAAAATTTAACTTATATTATTCCATGTACTTGGTGTTTCCCTAGGTTTATTTTCTGCATGTAGCTGCCAATTGATTCAAAAGATAGGGCACAGTCAGCTGGGTTTCTTTATTCTCTTGCCACAGTTTCTTGATATATTACTGGTGCCCTCTACAGAATCCTTAACAAAAATTAAAGTAGAATGAAAGAGATTTCTTCAACAATGGTTGCATTTCTATGTTACAGTTTTATCACAGGAGAAAACTGGTTCCCTCATGAAGTTTTGAAATAAAATTTTGAAGGTTTTATATTGGTTTTGCTTAGAGGTTGGGAAGTAGATTGCATTTTAAAAAAATGTTTCACCAGGAACAAGGGTAATGAAGAAAAGAAACATGAAATGAGATGGAGAAAATTGCTCCAAAAGGAATGAGATGTAAAATTTCATTTTACATCAAATACAAGTCTTCAAGGCAAAATTTGTCTTTGGAATATGTCTACTAAGAAATAACAGATAAGCAGGAGCAGTCCAAATAAACTATATTTAATTTAAAACCATTTAAAAGAAAACAATTTTCATTTCCAGCCTATATAAGGGGCGATGGGCCTGTTACCCCATACCATTAGGCCATTGGGAGTGTCTTAATGGGTTTGCAAAGCCCTAATTCACAAGTGTGTATTGCCACATGCCTTTTTCTTTTCAGCCCCACTCCAATCAGAGTATCAGCAGCATGTGTAACCAGAGTGTGACCAGAGCCAGGGCTTTGTGCAGAGAGCAGGGGGGTTGCCTATGACAATGCAATATTAGGGGCAATAAGGTGTTTAACAACTGTTTATGACACAGCTGTGAGAACATAGTAGCACCTGAAGCTTTTCCAAATGTCTTAGGCTCTTTCAAAGTGTATGTGTGGGATGTGTAAGGCACCCTTTCTGAACGTATTTCCCCTGTAACCTAAAACCATGTTCCTCCCCCACCTCACTCCTCTTTTTTCCTATATCCTCTGAGTATAATTCAATTAAGAATAAGACATGTTTTTCTACTTTCTAAAGGGAAGCATGTGTTATTTGTTAAAAAATTGGCTAGCACAAATGGGTAGCCTGTAGATAGCATACCAGTTTATACTGCATTCCTTTTATTTTAATTAGACTGCCCCTCTTGTCCAAGTCTCTCTCCTACCCCCTTGTTTATCACTTTTGCTCTACAGCTGTCTTCCCACATTTACACTGAAGTGGGATGTGAACCCAGAGCAGTAAGTGTTCCGCATGGTTCAAGTTAGGTTCAGAAATGGACAATTGTTTTGCCCACAAGCTTCTAGTTTATTTGTCAAGAATGACTTTCATTGTCAGAGCAAAGCCAAGGCAATATGGAAAAAGTCTGAGCACCACAATGTTTATTTCCTCAGGGATCTCCTTCTCCAGCAGGTCCTGGGGGACCTTGACTGGAATTCCCATCACCTGCTTTGCTTTGTTTTCTGTCACTATCACATCTGATTTCTTCTGGGTGGCATAAGTACACAGCACTGAGAACAGGGCCCCTGTCTGGTCCTCATGTTTTTCTGAAAATGACCAGTCAAGTTTCTTCATTCAGCTCCTTCATCACATTAAAGAAAGCTTTGTGATAAACATCTATCCTTTGATACCCCTCTGGTAGGTTGACCCTGACTGGATGCCAGGTGCTCACCAGAGCTGCTCTGTCACTGCCCTCCTCAGCTGGGCAGGGCAGAGAAAATAGAACAAAGCCTCGTGGGTCAAGTTAATGACTTAACTTCACTCTCAATTTGCTGTATCTTCTTTCCCCAAGCAGTGCAGGGGGTGGGGAATGGAGGCTGCTGTCAGTCCATCACACGTGGTCTCTGCCACTCCTTCCTTCCCAGGAGCAGAATCCTTCCCACTCCTTCCCTTGTCCCGTGTGGGTCCCCCACAGGTTCACAAATCCTGCCAGCAAACCTTTTCCAGCATGTGCTCCCCTCTCCATGAGGCCACAGGTCCTGCCAGGATCCTCCTGCAAGGTCTCACATTCTCCTTTGGGCATCCTCTTCCTCCAGTGAGCAGTCCCCACAGGCTGCATGTGCATCTCTGCTTCCCTGTGGTTCTCCATGGGCTGTGGGTGGATCTCTGCATCCCCCGTGGATCCCCATGGGCTGTGGGTGGATCTCTGCATCCCCCGTGGATCCCCATGGGCTGTGGGTGGATCTCTGCATCCCCCATGGATCCCATGGGCTGTGGGTGGATCTCTGCATCCCCCATGGATCCCCATGGGCTGTGGGTGGATCTCTGCATCCCCCGTGGATCCCCATGGGCTGTGGGTGGATCTCTGCATCCCCCATGGATCCCCATGGGCTGCAGGGGCACAGCTGTCTCACCATGGTCTCACCATGGGCTGCAGGGGAATCTCAGCTCTGGTGCTTGGAGCACCTCCTCCCCTCCTTCTGCACTGACCTTGGTGTCTGCAGGGCTGTTCCTCTCAGTATTCTCACTTATCTCTTCCAACTGCTACTGTGCTGGATGTACTTCCCCTTCATAACTATCCAAAAGGTGCTACCACCATTGCTGATGGGCTCACTCTTGGCCAGTGGTGGGTCCATCTCAGAGGGGGCTGGCATTGACTCTGTTGGACATGGGGAAGCTTCTGGAAGCTTCTCAAAGAAGCCTTCCCTGTAGCCACCCTGCTACCAAAACCTTGCCATGCAAACCCAGTATGGTCTCATAGGAAATTCCTTGTCTCTTATGCACAGGTTCCCACAGTCTAGAGTTTCAAACCATGCTAAGGACAAGAAACGCTACTGTTACCATTACCCTGGTAAAATTTTCTGTTCACACAGAAAGAAACTTTAAGTCTCATGTATAGTGAGCAAAATAAAACACATTTCAGAGTTAAGGAATATTAATTCATGAAAAGTTGAAGATTTCCTTACATTAAATGGTGTTAAAAGGAAGAAGAGCAAATGCCAGGTTGTCTTAACAAGACTTGGTCAGGACCCCATTAAATGAGTGGCTCCCCTTAGCCTCACAGCAAAATAAATGGAAATTTTCCTAACACAGCTGTGGTGCTTGTTTGCAAGAGAGCACTCCCCAGAGCCTTGCAGTGGGGCATTCCCCAAATCTGGCCATGTTCCTTCACAGCAGGGTAAGCCTTCCCCAAGAGAAGACCATTTACTATTAAAAAAAAAAAAGAGGTAAGAAGAAAGAGCAGGTCTTTAGTAATGAAAAATTCACAGCAGACAGACAAAGTATGGTTTTCAGCCCTCTCTATTTAAGATATTTGAAATCTGTATTGCTTACTCAATGTATTGACTTTTAACAAACAAGTCTATTAATGGTATTGGTTTCATGTTAAGCTGGTCAACCTTTCCAAAGCCATCAGTGCTATTAAAGAGAGATGGAACAAAATTATAAATGCTAATCTTACAAAATATTTTGGCACTTTAATTTCTAATTTAAAACACATTATTTTATCAAAATATTTTATTTCTAATTAATTGCGGGTTGTAAAATATTTTAATATGTGCTTAGTAGCAAAAATAAAGAATATTGTTGGATTCAAGGTATTACTCTTGATGTTTTTCTGATTATTACTTGTTTGTATTTCATGACAGATAGTAGTGCTTACTGTGATGTTATACCAAAGTATTACAGTGTCTCTGGTCTCAGAGTAAGGTTGACTATTTATAAAATGTTCAATGAAAAACATAAAATACTTATTTTAGCTACTTCACTGTTAAATGGCATTTTATGTACAAGTAACAAAATAATGAAATTCTGTAAAAATAATGTCTGTCTATAAAGTGAAAAATACTATTTCAAACACGAGTTTCCCATAGTTTTTAAATCACTTGTAGTAAGAAATACTGGGTATCACAGTTCTTCATGCATGAAATGCCAAAAAATTAATATTGTTAGGGAAAAAGCCAATCAAATATTTCAAATAGTATTTTCCCAAGGACACTTCTTTTACTGAAGAACTTCCAGTCAGGCATACATTGACTCACTTACCAGGTGTATTTTTTTATAATAAAAATATAAACATATAAAAACATATAAATATATAAAAGCATATATAAACCAAGCCAGCCTATCTTTTAGACAATGAAATGACCAGTTAGGGGAGATGATCCTTATGAAAAAATTCAGAACAGTTCAAAGCATGCAGCAGAGATACAAAGGAGCATCTTTCTTAAAACAGGGATGTTATAAGTGCACAAACAGGAGAGGGCCATTTGTCAGCAAACTAAGAATCTTAAAAATAACTAAATACATATACATATACATATACATATACATATACATATACATATACATATACATGTTGGCTGAAGAAGAAATTGAGTGCCTGAAACCTCTACTTTTGTGCAGGTGGATGAGGTGAGATAACAAAATAGAATGTTTCTTCCTACAATTCTTGACAGCAGGCTTTTCACTATTAGCAGATTCAGGAAATGAATATATTGTTAAATTGCAGAAAACTCTTAGTAAATAGGAAGTGTTATGCCAGAAGCTTACTCTAAGAGAACACAAAAATTTTGAAGAGTGATCCTCTGCACTCACTTTTTAGTCAAACCTGTGAATTGCCAAAGGAACAGCAAGTATAATTCAACTGCATAAATATTAAGCAGTCTAAGCCAGCAGGTTATGGGATTTCATACAGGACATGGCTGACTCGTGAGCCCTTCTGCTGTGTGCCAGTGCCAGCAGCACGGCTCTCTCTCATCCCCTGCCTGGCATTCCTGCTCCACCAGCAGCTCTCATGGGCTCTCATTGCTGTGCTTCAGCCTTTCTCTTTTTGCTTTCAAGGCATTCCAGACCACAACAACAAAGCACAAGAATTAGAACTTGCTTTCTGATAACATTTTGAAAATTCCTATTCCAGTCAATTCTTCCCAATTTTCTAACAGTGAGATTCCATTAATCTGAACCAGAGAGAGTATTGCAGGTGACTAAATCACATGAGATAGGAGAGATGGTTGCTCTCAGTAGTTCTTTCCACAGTGTTTAAAATAACATATTTAGAGCAGGAGGGGTCTCATTACGTTACAGATATGTGACAAGAAGAAAAGATAACTAGACAAGTAGGATCTAAACAGGCTTGCATTATTGTACAAAAGATTCTCATTACTTCTCTTTCAGTATCTATAATGCTTCCTTGCAGCACATGTGAAAGGAATTTGAAATTGGGATGTGATACAGCTCATTGCTTTCTAAGTCTTCAGCTCCTGTTCATCTGCAACAAAAGTTATTTGGTCAGCTTAAAAGAGATTCACCTCTTGTTCTCAAACTTAAAATGTCCAGTTACATGAAAATCCAATGTTTTTAATTCTAATCTAATCCTATAACAAAGAAGCAGTCAGACTGAAATGAGCCAAAAATGTTACATGCAATGCTAAACACTCACCTAACACTTGCACAACACCTTCCATAATAACCACTTCCAGAAATAACCACTGATATACTCATACAGGTTAATAATGTTTAAAGAAATGCAAGTTATTACTCACTCTAGTCAAAACTCTTAGAATAAGAAGACAAATATATTCTCTGTGTAAATTGTCTTATTTACACACAGCCATTGCTCAGACCTGTTTCTCTGAATAGAAAAAAAATAGCAGGCAACAGATTCCTTGCTCAGAAATCCCCACTGTAGCCCCTGCAGGTTGCTCTGGGCCCCAGAAAGTTCTTGCTTCTCTTTTCTCTGAGGGCTGCATTCATATTCCTTCAACATCTCTGCATCCAAAACAGAGAGTTTGCTAAAAATTTCATAACACATCTGCATGTCTCCCCTATAGCTGGGGAATCCCTGGTTAGACCCATTTGTGTCCACCTTTGCAGGCCAAACAGCTCGGTTTTATTTCCAAATCCTTCAGGAAAATCAAATTATTTTTACTATAAAACCTTAAGCTCTTCAAAGTCCTGGAAACTGCAGAAAGGAGTCCTCTGAGAAGGCACATATTATACAAATTACATGTACAAAGATGGACAAGGGAAACTACAGGCCCACAGTACATGGAGTCAGTGCTTCACCCTGCTTGGGGAAGGCAGGGAGGATGAGGTGCTCAGAGGCACAGGACAGAGATTCAGAGAGGGCTCCAGGGCAGCTGAACTGCTACAGCAGGCATCAGCACCTGAGGGATGGTCACCAGTTCCCTTCTGGGCTGCAGCTGTGCAACTCAGGGCCCAGCTGGTGCTTAACCTTAGACCACACACATTTAGGGAGGCACACAGAGTGCTGCAGAGACCCCAGTGCTGGGAGCAGAGACAGCCTTCCCATGGGCCAGGCTGCAGACAGGGCTCCACCATTCACTAGCCCTGGAACAGGGGAGCAGTGGGCAGGGACTCTGATGTCAGCACCCTGGACTCAAAACCACCTGATTCCCCATTCAAAAATGAAGCAGCAGTCTAAGAGGAAGCAGAGCTTTCCCAAACTCTCCATGCCTTGGGCATGAGAGAACAGTTTGCTTAGCACACTACCTCCACCCCACAAGGACAATTAACTCGGGTTATAATTGTCTAGCAGAGCATAGCAGCTTCCTCTGGTGAACCCACACTGCTAACAGTGCATCCCCAGCAATCGTGCCACTTCATCTCCAGTTCCTAAAGCTAAAATTTTAGTGTTTTCAGCACAATAAAATTAATCCTTGATTTAATCCTGCTGTTTAAAATCTTTGCCTGAAATTGCAAATGTACTGCTAATGCACCATGATTCAGGCAATGTAAAAGTTTGCCAAGACTGGAGGTGGATGCTAAAATTGGTGTCAACTAAAATTTTAGAATGGTTGTCTTCCTACTGGGCTTCTTGCAGGCAGACCCAAAAATTGAACCCAGCTACCTCTGTTGCGTAACAGTGTCTGACAAAATAGTTATATAGATGACAGAGACATGAGGGTTAAATAAGAACACAATTATAGTTGCTTAGTACATGTGAACAGCCCACTGTTAAAGTAAACCACTATATTCATGTTTTGTGGTTGACCAATTACTTCAGCCTTGATATATTTAATTGTGTTGCAGGCTAGGTTCTCAAATGATTTAACATTTGTGTAGCTCAATTATATTTACATTCAGTGAGTTATAACAGTATGTAACAGCTGAGGATCTGGTACAGTCTCCATGTCTCACAAATACAGACACTGAAGGCTGCTTTTAGCCTTTTTTCTACTCCTATTTCCCTTATGAGCAGTGGCAGAATTTTTGTCAATCACTTGAGAGACACTGCTTTTGGATGTGCTAATTTAATTCAGTGGGACAGACAGATCTATAGCAGCTGGCAGCAGACAAAGGATGGGCTGAAGGAGGTTTTCTAAAGTTAATACTATTCTTGGTGGAGATAATTACAGACTTTTAAAAGCCAAGCAATGATCTCACAGAGCTGCAGTAAACTCGGTGCATCCGAGGGAGCAGGGGAGAGCAGCATTGTCTTCTGCCCCAGCTCTGCTTTCAGAGGTATGTGACTCATGGGAAACTGGCCCGAGAAGTTTCAGTGGAGCCATCAGCTCCCTGCCAGAACTGAAATGCTCCACAAGGTCAAATATTCCTGCTAGTACTTCACTTCTTTAGAAAACTGGGGGAAAATACTGAATTAAAACTTCTAACTCAGCACCAGTACTGAGCTGCATGATACAAGTTTTGATTGTGAATATTTCAAAGAATACAAAAATGATAAATGTTTGAACAGTATGCAATAAATGAAATCAAATAAAGTACAACATGTTTTCTTAGGAGAGAGAAATGCATAAACAGTAAGTGAAAAATGGCAGAGTAGACAGGAGACTGCAAACAAGTATTAACATGTTACAAACTTATCACTAAGTTAATCAGCTGGTGCTGTTAAAACAATTAAGTTATTCTTGGTTGTATTGACTGGCATGTGATATTTAGTAAACAGAAGAGGTAAACTTCTCTATGTATCATTTGTGGAGCCACGTCTAGAGAACTGTGTCATCATTTGAACTTGCCACATTATGAAAACTCTAAAAAGTTATACCTAGAGGAAAGAATGAGGAAAGCCTGAAAAATCCAATTAGACCAGAAAACAGAATATGCACTCTTTTTCTCCATGCTTTTTCTTGGCAGAAGCACTAGCTTTCCCAGGTCAAAGCCTTTGTTTCCTCTCATCTGTACCTTCCCTATTGGTTTAATTTTTCATGAGGGGTTTTGGGTTTGGTTTTTTTTTTCATGCAAACGGTATGTCAGCATTAAGCAGACAGTAGGAATGGCTAGTCACAGGTAAAAACACTTGAAGTGAGGATTTTTAGTGAAATTATATAGTCCTCCGAGACTGCACAGGGTATAAGTTTTACAATATACATTAGGCTGTTTTAAAGATGATCAGCTATTGACATTCCCACCAGACTTGGCTGTTATCCAAATGGGTTAAGATTTAGTAAATGAGATACAGGATGTTAGATAAACTTCTGGCCTTAATGACAGATAAGCACAGTAACATGTTATATAGAATAGTTATGAAATCTTTGTTCTCTAAGGCTGGTTAAGCAATGTGAATTTGTAGTACATGTACCTGCAAATCCATTTAAGCTATGCAGGTGACTGACACACATGTGAGTCACCCCCAGGGCAGAAAGGGATATAGGTGACATGTAAAGGCAATTTAATCTATGTCATAAGAGGGGCCAAAGCCAGGCATCACAATACAATGCAGTATAAATTAAAACTTTTGAATATCATAAAGTACTGTATAGTACTGTAGCTCATCTCTTCTTATCTTAGTCTGTAGCTCAGGATTTCCCAGGCACATTTTTTTTCATGAATAAAAGCAGTACTAGCAATGGCAACTGCTTTCCACTACCAGTGGTGGCAGCAGCATTCACTGACAGGTTGGGCCATCCTAACTTGAAATGGCTCATAAATCACTAATAGTTGGGTATATAAAGGGCAGACAGATCTGAGCTAGTTTTGCTTGAGCCTGGAAAGATGGCCAGGAACATTTATAAGCAATAGGAATTGCGCCCATGTAAGGCATTCTTTCTTCAGGCAATACACAGTCAATCTCACTTGCAAGGTACACTCAGAGCTACTGACTGTACCATCATCTGGGTTCAGTACAGAACTGTACTGCAGTCCTGTCCATTTGTCATTTTAAACTTAACTTTCCTAGAGGAGCTACAAATCCAGTGCATAAAAAAACCCAAAAACATAGCAGATCATCCTCACAACTCTTGTGATTAGTTTTTTTGTTTCCAACCAGTTGTCAAAATGACTATCCAGCCACATATGTATTTCTGTTAATTTTCATCTCAAGCTACTCTCACTTCAGTGAAATTAATCTAGAATCCAGCACAATAACCATGGCTTAAAATACTAACAATTTAATTCAAATACTCTGCAGAAAAAAAACCCGAACTGTTGTTAGAAGGTATAGCAGTATTGAGGATGAAACCCTAGCCCCCTGACCTACAGCCTTGGAAGCTGAGGAGGTTCACATTGTTGCAATCTTAGCACTTGGAACAGGAGGTTCAGATTCCATTTCAGAGTTATTCTGGTACTGGGAAGACCCCTAATTAACACTATGTGAATAATTTCTATTAATTGACAAGCTTTATAAAAATAGCCCTGCTTTCTAAAAGTTTCTAGTGTAGCTTTCTTTCACTTATTTTTAAATGGGAAATAGTTCAAGAGTCTGACAAACTTTTGAGCTAGACTTTTTTGAGATACTGATGAGGTTTACAATATCATTGTATCATTGTCATTTAAAAGCAGCTATGCTCCCAGTTTCTGAGAATCTAGCAGTCCTACCAGTAGTAATAGCCAAAGTGGAATGGAATGGATGCCATCTCTCCACATGGGAGATGCTTTCACCAGATCAAATACTGCTTGGGGACAGGACTCTTTGCTCTGTTTCAGTCTTATGCACCTGCAGAGTAAGCCAAATGTAACCAGCCAACCCCCCTGAAGGGGCTACGTTTCTTCCATTGTAGAAACTAAGCACCCTGGATAACCTGGGTCATTTTCAGGAGTATCATTTACTGTTTAGTCAACCTGACAGCAACGTAAATCTTTCTGAAGCAATCTTCTGTTGGAATTTTCAGTAGCCTATTTGTTGAAAGGCAAACAATAAAAAATCTCAAGCTGTTACAAATTCAGTATTTTATGTTAAGAGAGAAGAAAATTATTTTAAGCATGGCACATTTATTGGCATGGGATCCTATACTATTACATCCAGCTTGTCTGTGGTAGAATTAGTACCTTTTACATCCACAAAGGAATCTAAATAGATTACCTGGTTGTAAAAAAAGAGTTTTATTTAAAGCTCTGTAAAAAGTTTTATTTAAAACTCTGTATCCTCAGGTCATACTTTGAAAATCATTCTAATAAGGCCTCCATATGCTGGAAGTTCACTTGGTCAGTTTTTCAACTGATTAGATTGCCATCTGGGGTGACAAATGACTTTTCTATAGTCTGTGTTTTGACTCATTAATCTCAGATATTTATTGATAGCTTAAACCATATCATATCACAGCTAGAGGAGGCGATGCACCTACTTTGTGAATTAATTGTGATCAAATATTATTTTGAACTTGCATGTGACATAATTTGCTGATAAATCTATGTTTTAAATTGAGATTGCAAACAGGCCTGGTGTAAGTATGATCACACTGAGTATGGATCACAGTTTGAACAATCAAAAATGAATACATATACGAGAAGGTTAATTTGTTTGCTGCAATCTTTCAGACACAGCAAGTATCTGAAGCACAGGAAAAAATTGGCCCACAGGGACTCCTCACTGCCATGCTCAGACTTCTTCCAATGTCTGGCTGAAAACAAGCTCAGCTATTGCTACATTTTACTTCTCAGTCTGAACTGACTAGAAGGGAGTTGTCTCAAGGCACAGACAAATTAGACAGCTAAGTAGAAGCTGTCTTGTAAAAGAAAGAAAGACAGGATGTTCTGGCCTTCTTCCTGCTCTGGCCTTCTCTCCATCCCTGATGTTATTACAGCAGGATGGGTCAGAGTAACCAGGGCATGACAGTAGGGTTGTGAACAGCAGTAGGGAGCATCAGCAAGCACCACCCCATATTCTGCCCTCTAAAAGCCCAGGAAACACTGAAGGTTAATAAGAATGGCTGAAGGAAGAAGGAAGGAAGAAAGAAAGAAGAAAGTGATTCCTGGTTCCAGAGAGAGTATGGTGAAGTGGGAAATTCATAGGAGAAGGGATTGCAAGATCTGCAGCCTACACCTTCCTATGGAAATCCTTTCCAACCACACTTCAGCTGAGTCTCTAGGCTTTGCCTGTCTTCTAGCCCTGGCTCTAAAACTAAGCCATGGGTTTTGCCACAGGTTCCTGTCAGTGGCCCAAATGACAACCTTCTCCAGGGAGATTTTTT
>VZTT01074215.1:0-43962 GCA_013400855.1 Buphagus erythrorhynchus | reverse complement strand
AAAAAAAAAAAAAAAAAAGGTATTATTAACAAAACAAAACTAACATAAGCTGTACTAAAAAAAGTGATTTCTTCAGTCACATCAGCAGGACAGAACATGCCAAAGGTTACAGATGAGGCTTATCTCCCTAAACAAGATAACTGCAGTAAACACATACCTGGAAGGAAAGTGTCTGAATGAAATGGGTTATGTCCAAAAATTACCCCAGGTGCATTATCCTTCAAATCTGACACCACCACCCGAAGATCTCTGAAGACCTTCCACTGCTGCCACTGGTAATGAGTGGGAATATGTGCTGAAGCAGCACTAAAGTGCCGAGCATTGGCTTTGCCTGTGTCATTCCCTGGTCTCCTGAGAATCAGTTCAGCTGGGACAGGGAGCAGCCTGCACCTCCGTGTGAGGGCCCTGTGCCCCCACCTTGCTGCCTAATGGTGGTTCTTAGTAGGTCTGTGCCAAGATCCCATTGCAGACTGTAATGTGAGAGAGCTATTGAGCACTGTTTCTATACACCCAGGAGAGCTGTGCTCTGTGAGTACTAATTTTTCTCTTGCACTCCTTTCTTTTCCTAAGGTATAACTGATCAAATTCACTTTCCTGACAAATTGCTATCAGCCACTCAGCATTAAAAGTGGTAGCTCTTAGGTGACAATCAGTATATTTTTTTCAAATGAATTGAACAATCATGACAGTAGAAAAAGAAAGTAATTTTTACTAACAGCACATTTACAGACAAAGTGGGGGGTAGCCACTAGAAAAACTGAAGAACACGAAGGTTAGAAATACCTGATTTTGCACTGACAGAATATTTGTACAAAGGGGAAAAAATGAACATTTTTCAGCATAACCATACTGTGACTGTGTTTCAATGAAACCAGGAAAACCATGGAACAGGGAGACAAATTGCCAGTTTAATCTATAAGAGACTGATTTCCATTGAGAGAAAATGCAGGGAAAAATGCTAATGTAATTACTTTCCTTTGGAAAAATGCAGTCAAAATGAAATACTATGCCTTTATTTTCCATGGTATTTTTATTACAACAGTTAATAATATTGGAAAATGAAATACTTGGATGGTAGGAACATGCAGATTTTATGATACAGAAGAAACCCTGTGTAATGTAGAGACCTCGTTTCTACATACTGTACTTCTGAAGGTAAGGTCTGACCACCTGCAAGATAAGATTTGCTTGTGCCTTGCAATTTAAACATAACTTTTGTAAGGTCTGTTATAATTCTGAAGCTCTTTATGTGTGCCCATTTCCTATAGAAGACACAGATTTATGGAAGAACAAATATTGTAAGAATCAACCACCTTAAATCCATTATTTTAACGAACTATAGATGAATTGTCATCACTTCTGCATAGTTTAGAGGTCAGAAGAGAGATCTGATGAGTTAGTAAGATTTTCTGCATAGCACAGAAAACATTGAAACCATCGGGCCCATTTCATACCTCCAGATATGTAGAAAATTCAAGCTCCTGTGCAGCCCTCCATGTGAACCAGGGATCCTAGTCATGGTTTCAGCAAAAACTGAATAATGGTAACAAAGTGAAATCAATTGGATTTTGAAGTCCGTAATTTTCTATGTTTATAGTTTTGAGTGAAAAAGATGAATGCACATGGGAATCTGAACAGACTAATACAAATAATTTACATTGAAAACACCTTTTCAGCAGAAAAATTTCAAAGCACAGGTATTTTATCCTGGCAAGATCTACATGAAAACAAACGACATAAGTCACCTGTAAGAGACCTGGGCTTGCAAGAAAATATTAACTGACTTTTCCAGCAGTTCATGCAATCTGTTGTAATAGAGGCATGCTTCACTTTAAAAACTTAGGCATCTGCAGTCACATGCTTTTTTTAAGACACAGAGAGAACAGTGCTACAGTACATATCAAAGGCTCATTTGCATGCAGTACCTCATTATTTTACATCTGCCAAGGCCTCCAAAGTTTTGCTCACTGTATGCAAGAAAGATCCAGTCCTTGGAAAATTTCCTACTAGGTCTGTGAAAATAAATGTTCTCAGGTACACGCACTTTGGAAATAAATGGAGAAGTGTACCACATGGTCTGCCCTGAAAGACAGATGAAGGTCTTAGTCAAATTTTCTAAGGGTTGATAGCAAGAAAATTTTAAGAAGAAAACCTTTTATTTAAAGTATTACATGACAGATTGAATGATGAAATACACGTTCTGTCTTCCTCATTAGTAAGTGATTTTAAATTTCAAGATTTTGGTTGAAAAAAAGAACAGTTTTGATATAAAATTTCGCTGGCAATTAACCTTCAACTAATGTATCTGTGTCAGTCAATCTTGTAAGACAGAGTGAATCAGAAAAAGTAAAACATTTTTTCTCCAATACACTGTCCAACAGACACTTCAGTATTTCCTCCTAAATCATACAGTGTAATGGGCTCAGTCTGGTGAAGTCTCCTTCTGCATCAACACTCACAGCTAAATAATGCAGCTCACTGATTTACCTGTGGTCATTGCACAGGCTCAGACTGTGATGAAACAGATGCTTTGAAGGCTGGGCAAGGAGAAAACTGCATCTCACAATGTGGGAAGCACTCAACCAAATAAAATTTGGGACCCAACACGGGATGCCTGACTTTGACTTGGGAGTGTGTGAACTTTGGCTTGGGACAGCATAGGACAATAGGCACAAAGATGGACTTTCTCCCAAAAAAGGGGGTGAGTGGCACCAAGGGCTGTATGTTGCAAATTCACACAGACGAGCCTGAGGCTGTGGCTCATACAGGCCAGCAGCTGGGCTAGAGACAGAGCTGCCAGATTTTCAAGGGAGGAAAAGGCAGTGAAGAAGGGAGCAGTGGAGTACCTGCCCTAGGAGACAATCACACAGCAGCTATCCTCACTTGGACAATACCATATTTCTAGGAACAATATCCTCAGGAATGAGATCCTTGGAGAGAAGTAACTGAGCTTTGTTCCCTATTCCTTTAATTTTAAGTTGTAGTCTATACATTTCCTCTGACTGGTCTCCTCCCTGGAGATAAAAGTTCACTTCCCTCACAAAGGCTTTTAAAAACACAAATGGTACCTTTATACAAAATAGGGGCTACAGACATGACTCTCCAAGGTTTTTTAAACCCTTGGTGCAACAGAGAGCTTAGACAGTATACATAATTTTTTTCATGATGTAATTCCTTCACTGTCTTATATTTTTCCAAAAATATAGACCAATTCTAAAAGAACAATGTCAACATCAGTCTTGAATTCTGGTTGACTCTAAGATATTTAAGTATTTGAATACAACATAAGCATTTTAAGAAAAAAAATACAAACAAAAAACCCAAACCAAAACAAACCAACAAAAAAAGCACAAAACCAAAAATCCCCCAAACTCCAACACAGATTTACTCCAAATGTAGCAGAAACAAAATTAGAAAAGATCCTCCATGGATTCTCAGTTTAACAGTAAGCAGGAGGTAGGACTACAGGTTGTCTAGTTACTTTTCAACCTGTGATTCTATAATTACCGGGGGAAAAAAAGGAATTTAATATTGTCATAGAGTAATCTACAGACTAAGATGATGGATGCATTGGCCAAGATGCCCTAAGTGATGGTCCATAGAGGGTATGACCTTTCCACACAGGCAGGGAGGGTCTGGGAAATCACCACTGACACACCTTATTGATCCACTACTTTTCTAAGGAGTTCATTTTGGGTTAGCAGTATTCTGACACATCACTGCTACAGCTGGTGGCCAAAAGCCTGGGCTGAGTGACCACTGGGAACACAGGCCAGCTATGAAATGCATATTCATACTAGCATCTCTCTCTCAGACACTGATGTGTGCTTGGCTAATCTACACAGCACACAACACAAGCCCAACCACTAATGACAGGTCTCTATTTGTGGTTGTGCAAAATGAATCCTTGCCCCGATAGCTCCTGGGCAGCCTCTCAAAAAAAGCACAAAACAAACATCACTAGATAATCCTTGGGCTGAATAGTGACTTTACACCTGCTGAGTCCATACATGCACTTTTTATTTGCTTAGTTTTGCATTGTGCAGGTCAGGTTTTGAGCTAATCCACCTGGTGTTTACAGGATCACAGAATCATAAAATATGCCAAGTTGGAAGGGACCCACAAGGATCATCATTTTGAAAAAGCTAAGGAAGCCTTCACTGTGGCTTGATTGGTGCAGATCTGATGTCCTTATGCACTGGGCTGTGTTAAGGCTTGAGCTCTTCCAGGCAAAACCATGGAGCTCTCCTAATCCTGCCCTGGGGCACAGGAAACCAGTGCAGGTAGTCCAGGCTTATGAAGAGGTTCACAGCCACATTTAAATGTTGTCTTGCATGCCTGTGACACTGTGAAAAACATGTTGACATCTGTTTCACATGGTCAGGGTGGTTTTCCACATGGAAAGTAGCAAAGCTTGGGACTATGCCTGAAATTTCCAGTGTGAGGCCACCTGCATGTGTGCTGAGGGGTCCATGAGAGCCACCACGAGTCCCCCTTCAGCAATAACTAAAGACATGTTTCATCCCTTCTGAGGCCCCTTGAGTCACAGACAGTTTATCATTTAAAATGTTTTAGAGTTCATATTGAGCTGTGAAACAATGGGACGACTGACTCTGTGGGAACCTGTTACCCCTACAACAAGAAACATTTCACCCTGCATGGGTGAAACAACAGAGCATGAAGGCATGTGGGAAGCAGAGGCTTTTTTGGAAGAGTCTTCAAACACCACTGTGAGCAAGGCATCAGGACATCGTACAGTCCCATCCATACTGCCAGGGGGAACAGTCTCTGGACCATCCAACCACCAAACCACCCACAGTTTTTACACACCTATTTCTTCCACCCTCAAAACTTTTTTTGGCTACTACAGCAAGTCATGGTCAATCAGGAGAACAGGATCCTGGAGGGAAACAAGAAGCAGTCCAAACCAACAGCATAAAATGAAACAATAGTTGCAACACAAATTTTGCATTGAACGGAATAATTCACTTTGAAATTCTGGAATAACTTTCTGAATATGAAAGGTGACAGGATTGCTGACTATCCACATATGAGTGTTCCAAGCATGGGCTGAAGGCTTTCTGGTTTCTGTCTTGCTACTCAGATCAGTTCTCACATGAAATATTCTGACTCAAGCCCCAGCTCATGGCTAACTAGACATAGATCTTCTATTATGAAACAGTAATTCCACTAGAATCCTAGTAGAGCATGGACAGTAATAGGTCCTCTACTCCTCCCTTTTCCTCAAATGAAGCTTTAACCTTAGGCTAAAAAAATCTGCAAAATTACTTCTGGAGAAACTTAATTTCCCTGCTCACTAGTTTCAATTGTATTAATTAAAAGAAAATTCTCAGCCATATCTTATTTGACTGAGAGAAAATATTTTACCATCAAACCTTTCTGAATAAAATATCATTTCTGCTTTGAATAAGTTCCTCCTCCAAAATATCCAGGTAAATTATCTAGCTATGCACATTTAATGAGTCCAGCTCATTAGTATGTAGGTATCAGTCAGAAACCTAAAATCCATAATAAATTCAATTTATTTCACCTCATCCTGAGTTTAGCAATATTCATGTATGTTCCGAGGGCTTATGGGAATGTTGGGGTTTTTAAGTGTATACTTTGTTCCTTGCCTTATAAAGACACCTTTGCACTACCTTTCGATTTCTAATTGTAGAGCATGGCAATCATGCCATTGAACATCTTGGATCTTTCTCACAATCACCCTCAGGAGCCCTAACAAAGGCAGAGTGTCTTACAGGGAATTCAAACCTAAATTTATCACTGGGAAAAATCCCAGTTTTACATGTTTGTTCCTGGCTGTCCTTTTAGTGAGACATTCTGTTTCATGGGAGATAACTTGCTGTTTTAACATGGTCTTCTTCTTCTCTAATATTCCAGAGAGGGCCAGTTAGATTATTCATTTGTACTAATAAATAGTTTTTACTAATATCAGCAGTAGGAGAGTATATTTGTGTAATCACAGTCTGCATCTCTCCTTCTCAAACAGAACACAGTACCACAGTAGCAAAAAGCAAAAAGTTCTGAACAGTTCATTCCAATTTTGCTGAATGACTGCTCAGTTTGCAGGTACTACAAAAGAATGTAGTATCAGCCACTGAAGTTATTTTCCACTGCAGGACTTGCTCAACACAGCCATAAGCACAGGAAGCCTTTCAGAGGCAGGCTGGTTGCCTATCCAAAGGTTAGACTCCCCAGGGAGGTGGACTGAGCTTCTTGTCAGCAGTAAGGTCAAAGTGATCACTGTTTTTTTAGCTCATCTTTCTACCATAACACTATATTTTCACACAGCTGGGCCCATGGCATACAAAAATTCACAGGCCTGGCTAGGTCCCTACTGACACCTCTCTCCCAAGCTGGCAAAAATCAGCATGTTTCATAACCTGTGTTCTTGTATGAACATGGTGCTAACACCAAGGTCATGGGTTTGACCCCCACCCATATGGGCCATTCACATAAGAGTTGGACTCAATCATCCTTGTGGGTCTTTTCCAACTCACAATTCTGTGATTCTGCGATTCTGTGATTCTGTACTTGTCACTTGCTGTAATAGTTGAGTTTTACAATTGGTAACATGTCTTAATTACACTCTTTGGAAACTGGTCATGTAACCTCTGGTGGGAAGTATCATGGTTTTATCCCTCTTTGCTCCCTGCAGAGGTACCACTTGGGCATTCAGGGTTATTATAAATTCAGTCCTCAGTTCTGTGTTTGAGATGTCAGTGCCCTGGGCAGAAAGGATGCCATCCCACATCATGCAATTGTGGTTGCTGTCAGATTCTGCAGATTTACATATCCTGACAAACAGCTATTCCCATAAACATACCATGGGTGGTGAAGTTTTATTATGGCAACATGATCAACTTGCAGAAAGGTTGCCTTTCTAGTTAAATGGCTGGTGTGCTTATTAGAGTCATCTCTCTTACCTTTTCTTTCCTCCAGGACAACGCTGACAGAGAATTTGAACATTTATTATCCAATAAATGAGTTATTATCATAAAATATCATGAGAAGTATTGATTGAAGGAAACTAAATCTTTCTTAACCTATAATCAGGAGTTCAGGACAGCAGAAATAATTCAATAACTATGAACTTACATAAGAGATAATGTACATTATATCAATTTTCCAGAAGATACTGATCACAAAGCTTATCTGGTTGAAATTCTCTGGTGTGTATAACACAGCAGGACTGTAATGGTCTCTGAGACAAGTACAGCTGAATAATTCAAGTTGACATCTGTCTGGGTGCACTATCATAACTCGTTCCTTAAATTCCTAGATGCTGGTCTAAGATGTTTGTTCACATCCATGAGCAGTGAATGAACAATTCCCTCCCAAGACAGGTGTCCACTAGTAAAATGGCATGCCTCATTTGGCCTTAAGCATGGGTGACAGCTAATAAAAGCATATGAACATGTGTTATGCATATATATGCCATAAAGCATAATCCTCTTTGCTCTATGCAGAAGTATTTCCTATTGCCCTGATTATTGTGAGTACTGGGAAGTATTTCAGCATGGAAAATTATGTCCTTAACATCTGTGTCCAGGCTGGAAACATGCAAATATTGTAGAGTGCTTTTCACAAGCATCCATTTAGGGGTTATTCCATTCCTGATGTCTATCAGCAATAGGATCCACACAAAACACTTCACTGACACATGCTCCCTTCCTGCCAGCTGTCACAGTGGCTGCTGCTGGGCCCTGGCACTGAGTTAGGGCTGACAAGTGGCACAGACAAAGGCTGATGCTCCTTCCTGGTGCAAAGTTGTAGTCCAGGAAGGGCAAATTGTTACTCTGGGCTACTTTCTGAAGCAAATAATGAATGGAGCATCTATCCTATAATCCACCTGGTGAGTTTCAGCATTTGTGTCCAACTTCTTCTTAATGCCTTAAAAAGAGATGTGAAAATACCTTCTAATATGCTCACTGATAGGAAAGATAAATTTCATTTTAAATCTTTCATGTGACAGTATGTTTCACAAGTAGATGATAAAAATTTAAATTAATGAAGAGGGGGAGAGGAGATACACGAATGCTTCAAAGCTTACTGAGAGCTTGTACAAATCTGACTGTGAATCAGACTTTTCTCTTAGGCCCAGTGCTTTCCATCTCCCAAAGAAGAGTTATTCTTACTAAGGAAGGCTTCAGCAGTCAGCACTGATTTCAATTGCATCTCTGCAATAGAGCTAACTGCAATGAACGTGTCAAAGCTGATATCCCCTTTGTATTTGAAAGCAAGCTGTCTCAAAGCAGCAACTGAGAGCTCCTGCTACATGAGTTTTCCTCCACAAAGCAAGGAACTTTTGATTATCTAAAGCAATACAGCGTTTTTTTCTGAGCTTGCCAAAATAACAAGCTTATGGGAGTGTCTATCTTAGATACTTTGACAGTAAAGAATTACTATTACTGCAGGACATGAGCTCAGAAAGAGAAGGAAAACATAAGAAAACGTCCTTCATATCATGAAGTTGGTTTCTGCATCTGAAAGCCCCAGGTAACAGCCTCTCAGCTTTTAGATCTTCTGACAATCACCTTCAAGCATTCTACAAATATATCTTCAAAATAACGAGAAAGTCCCTTTAAACAGTCTCAAACACTTACAGCATCAACTTCCCAAAAGCTCCCCAGAGATGAATGACTATAGAAGACAAACCTGCTGGACATGCTTATGCAGTGTTCACTACAATCAGTATTCTTTCACAACTTCGTTATGCTTCTTGTGTGCATGCAACACGATCACACCTTACACTTTGATTGTACACACAGATCCTCATCACCTTCTGGGCTTGTGCAGAGCACTAAGCAGAATGATAAATTCACTTACAAAGTCTGACCAGACGAGGATTCAGCAGCAGCTTGTGCAGCTGTTGGAGGCGCAGACAGCTGATGAACAGCTCCTCCAGTACTGCTTGACTGACATAGGAAGGCCAGTGTTTCAGGACAAAGTGCTCTTGAGCATATTGTGAACCCTCTTCCTTTTGCTGGCTTAGCATCTTGGTGTGCTTCTTTTCTCTCTTATTCTTCATTGCCCTTTTGATTTCCTGATCCTTGACTTAGCTTCCAGTTATCTTTCCACACTGCTGGGCAGTTTATCTTGATGTCCAGCTGACAGACTTGGATAATAGAGGGAAAGTGGGAACTGAGAAATTATTTGCATTCACTTAGCAGGGAGTGGTAGAGGAAGAAGGGAGAGAAGACACTCAAGTGAGTATTCACAGAGAGATCAGGATTAGCCATTAAGCTGGGAGCAGAGGCCACTCTGGGCATGGTTACAATAGAGACGTTACTGAAGAAGAGGAAGCACTGAGATCTCAGGCAGACCTCCTGCATGCACAGGACGATGTGTGGTGGTGCTTGGAGCAGACCATGTGTGGCATGAGGAGCTATGGCTCTGGTTTTCCAGGTCCTCACTGACATGGAAGGCAGAGCCAAGCAGGAGACCCAGCCAGGTGGACAGTCTAGTGCATAAAAACTACAGAGCAGACTCCCTCTTTCCAAGACATCACCCAGATATATGGATATATTTCCCTGAAACTGAGCACCAACCAGGCCAGAAGTGTGTTTGGAGCACAGAAAATATTACTACTGGTTTTGTGATTTGGAAGGTTTCCAAAATATTCTCCTAGCTGGAGGCAGATGCCGCAGGCCACAGAGTTTAATAAAACAGTCCCAACCAAAGGTTTACAGCACTAAACTGCACACTTGAGGCCAGATTAGTAACAACAGATGGGCAAAATATAAAGCTGCACAGGCTAATTGAGTGCCCTGTTAGTGGACACTTTCCATAATCCAGGGGATTTTTGAATGACATATGTTTATTTTCCCCCCCTTCTTTGCATACTGTTTCATTATAGACAGTAATGAGACACCTGGCTTGGTGATTACTGGGCTGAAAATCCTTATGAGGATGTTCCCCTGCTGTGTGCCAGCTTTTTCATTGGCAAAACATAGATGCTTTACCCTGACCACTTCTCTGGGTTCAACATGAGACTGGCTGTTTGAAAATCACTGTGATTGGAGCTATCAGCATTTGGGAGGCACCTCTGCCTTGGCTAAGAAAGCCACCTGGAGGTCACTTTTTAGCCACAGAGGAAAGGTAGAGTGGGAAAAGGATGAAAAGAAGTGGAAATTACTTCAGACATGTCACAGTCTGGAAAGAGGCACAGCAGCAGTGAGTGAGTTCACAAGACCTCAATTACCACCCTTGTTTGGAGGTGAGAAGCCAGCCTGGTGTCCTACAGCCATTTGAGTGGCCCACCTCTGCTTGGGGCAGCAGCAGCACTTGAGCCACATTCCCTGAAATCCACATACAAACAGCAGAATTGCTCCTCCAAGAAGGCTGGGGTCACTGAAGCATTGTGTTGGAGGTTTTTTAATTCTTAGTAATGCACAGATCTTTGTGTTCACAGCCCCTGTTCAAACAAGAGACATCATGATGGACCTTTGCAAAAGTGACTGGCATTTCCAACACCTTAAAGGGAATTTCTTGCTTTCTGTGGCACAACCACCATCCCTCCAAACATTTGTGTTCCTGTCCCTTTCCTTCTACCTTTACATATATGTTCACTGCCCCTGGCAATGAACATATATGTGGACATAAGATCCTGCCACCTGCCCTGAGATGTATGTCAAAGCTGGAGCAGGGCAGGTCTGTACCAGTTCTGAACACCTGTGGAATTGCTGGTATGGAGCTCTGGAGAGGAGCTGGCTCTGGCCACAAAGACTAAACAAAGCTCAACCCTAGCTGAGTTATTGGAGACAGGCACTGAGTAATCGTGTTCCTACCTGTATAAACTGGAATCAAAAGTGAGTTATTCAGTCAGTGGAAATAAATGGATTTTTCCAGCTGGTGTGGCTGACGTGTACTGTGTATATCACATTTATATATCTTCCTTCCACCAACCAGCTCCCCTTTCAATAATCAAGCTCCATAGCTATAACAATTCTACTGACTGGAAAGAAATGTGTGTTCACAACATGCGCCAAGAGATAAATCTTGTTACAGCGCCGGCAACACATTCCATGCATTACATGTGCCAAAGGAGTAGGATTTATTCAGGTCATTTATGCTCCACTGGAGTGGAAAAAGGAAAAAAATAGGCTTTGCTATAATGAATTGGACTCTTTGAGTCCTGCAAAGAATAATGCCCATGCATGGGCTGACAGGGATTGCCATCCATCAAGGCAGCAAGGGGTGGCCTTGCAGGACATGTCTGTCCTGGACTCACAGCTCTGTGTGCATCCTTCCTTCCTCAGCTGTCTGTACTGAGAGCCCTGCTCCATGGGCTGCACACCCTGGCAGCAGCCCCTCACACAGCCACCACCATGCTCTCCCCACACTTCACCTCCTGCTGCCCAGCACACCCTGTGCCATGTGAAAACCCTTCCTGCAGCTCCCTGCTCCTTCTGGACAGGCCACTCTGAGGGAGTTCCATTTTGCACAAGTTATTGTTCATCCTGCAAAAATGCCCAGAGGAAAGTGACCAGTGTCCCACTTGGCTGTGCAGCTGCAGAACCACAGATTCCTGTGATCTAAATAGGGCAGTGAGGAGAAAAAAGGGCAGAGGAAGGGGAGCACAGTAGGCCAGAGCTATGGCTGAGACCAGAGCTGGCTTCAAAGCCATTCACATTCCCTCAGACAAAGGAGGAGAAATTAACTTATAAACTTCTGGGAGTTGCTGCCTCCTCCTTCTCCTCCTTTGTCTGTCCATAGAGCTGTGAGTTCTCAGAGCAGAAAACACCCCTTCCCTAGAATTAAGAAAACAACTAGCACATTGTAGCTAGTGCTGCAGCTACAGGGTAACCCCATGTACATCTGCAGGCACCTGGTTGGTATCTCACAGGTAAGGCAGGTAAACAGTCTATATCTATCTATCTATCTATCTATCTATCTATCTATCTATCTATCTATCTATCCCTTTATGCACCAGCATATTTTCTTTCTTCATCACGCTTAAAATTCATTGGCACAGAGGATGGGAAGTTCAAGGACAAGAATAGAGCAGGGACAAAAGGGCCAAAGTTCTGTATTTGAGTTTCATCATCAAACAGAGTAAGCCCATCTGGATGTCACAGGCCACCTGTCTCCCTGTTCACAGGGAGAAGGGGCAACAAGTTCACCTTTACTCTAATGGAAATAACATCAATGGCACTTTTAACCCTTAGTGGTTTGCACTTTACCCAGAAGACACTGTGTGAAGTCAAAGCAGCCAAAAAAGTATCTTGGAATGTAGAAATGCAGATAGGGAGTTGTGTTCACAAAGAATTCAAATAGCTCTGTACTTTTTGAAAATGAAAATTAAATTTATTTTTCTGAATCAATATCAGTGCAGTAATACATGTGTGGATCTGAAAGGACATGATCTTTAGTTTTTCATTGTGAAGGTATTTTTAATAGTGTAGATATTTCCAGCTTTTGAGTAAAAACCAGCAGATTACGAGGATCATGTATTTCAAAAAACTTCAAGCTCTACAGGAAGCCATCAATTTGTCATGTATTTGCTGTTCAATCTATTGACTCTACATCTGCATTGTCACAGGGAGGAATAAACAAGAACTATTACACTGTGATTAAAATGGTAATGAAAAAATCTAGGAAGGGAGAGTGCCTTTGAAAGAGTGAAGGAAATGTTTGCACTGCTCCTGAGTGTCTGGTAACACTAAGCTTCCTTTCTACTTTGAGGCAGGTTTCCCATATTGTCATAACACAAGAGGTCCTGGGGAGGATGGTTGAGTATATCGTATTCCACTAGGCCCAGAGAATTTTTAAATTCCTCAACTGATGGACCAGATCAGATCTTGGCTGACTTGTTTTCCCATCATCCCATCACTCCTCATTGGTCTGGCCAAGAGAAATGGACAGGACATACATGGTATGCAGAAGTGAATGGGATGGGAGACTGTGGAAAATTTCCTTTGCTCTGTCATTCTCTCGGAATGAGATACATATCGAAAAATGACATATTTTGAGATGACATAGCACGATATCTGAGGCACAGGATGCAGAAGGATAGTAGGTGTCAGAGGATCAGCAAAGGAAGGGTGAAGGATATGGTAGCACAGGACTTGGAGTGAACTGTGGGGTCACTGGCTCTAGCTGGCAACAGTCTTTGCAGGCTACCTAATATAAACTCAAGCCTTACACAAGCAGAATCCACCATGAAATGCTGAAAGATGTTCCTGTTGGAAAGAAAATATATCCTGGTGTCCTCTTGCTCTTGCACTCAGAAACACACCCATTATTCTGTCTGATCTTACTCACATCCATGTAGGTATCCGTTTGTTCATACAAATCTTCTCTGCTCTTGTTTTATCCTTCCCTGCTACTGTCTCTAAGAAATATCAGTCCAACGGTTGTTTTGTGGGAAAAAACCTACTGTGACATCATCTGTTACTGCAAGTTTCATTTTATGCTATCTCATCCCTGCCTCCATGTGTTCAGTCTTTTTCTCATGCAGAACAGGATTTTTTTTTTTAAATTTTGTATGTTATTCATGTGTAATTGATGGGGGGTGTGTATGTTTAGGCTATACTTCCCATTTTTCTTAAATGGAGATGCAGTGGGGTTTTTTTTTAAGGAAAATATTTGAAAGCAAAATGGTGTAAGAGGAAGAGGGATTAACACTATGGGATATGCAGTTTCAGGATGGGAAATGCAGTTGTGTATTGCATATGGAGGCATACATTGAACTGCAGCTTAGGTTCAAATATTAATAAAATATATATATGCTTACATATATATGCACTCCATAATCAACAGGTTTAGGGAGACAGTTAGGTAAACTGTTTAGAAACACAAGAGATTCGAAATGTTGTCATTTCTTTCTAAAGAGAATTAGAATTCAGCCTCAACATGGAATCTGCAAAACCATACAAAAGGCAAACTGATTCACATTTTGTGGTTGTATGTTTATCCCTAAGATAGTAAATAATACCCAAAACAATAAATGATAAAAATAATTTGAGCAGAGATTATGTGTATTTTTTTATGTGCTGATATTTCTGCCTCGTTAAAATCCATAGGAAAGGCAGATCATGAGCCTGAAGCCAGGGTACATCAGTGGCTCCAGTATAGTTGGCAGAATCCAGCTGCACTGCTGGAGCAGATGGCCCAATATAAACAAAGAGTTGTCAGTGTCTTCAGATAGATAGATCTGACTCAGCAGCCACTGATATTTGGTTTTTCTTACAACCTCCCTCCAAACCATGTTAAAATTATAAATATGCCACTTGTGAAGTAACTGCTCTGTTCTCTATTCAGTCCCAGGCATAATGGCTTTTATAGCAATCCAGATCTCTTTCCCATAGCATCCTGATGAATACAAAGAGCCAAGAATATGCACAGGCTGGGAGGAGACACCTGAAGTTTTCCATGGATAACTTGTGTCCAGGTCTATATCCCACCTAGCAGTTTGAGGTACACTCTTAGCATGGGTGTCTCCACAGGCTGGGATAACTAAGATACATCAGTGTCATTAAGCAGAGCCCTAAAAGGAGTTATATTCATGCTTTGAAATCCCCCCTGTGGAAAAGTAGGTACTCTTCAGGCAAATCTAATAGGATCAATAGTGAAACACCACAGTTTCTCCTCTGCCATCTTCTCTATGCATACATTACCTAGACAAATCATCCCAGAAACAGGAGATTAACACCGTTAATCAGTGTAGCATATTAAATATTCTTGATGCTTCATGGGGAGTGGGGGAAGTCAAATGTAATTGTCCTGAGCAGAATATATTTCCGTAACAATGAAATCTCAAAATCAGTCCCCTGTTCATTTTAGCAAAGGAAAATTAGCATACCCCTAGATATTTTGTGTCAGTGGGGATACCATTACAACCTTCTGAATCTGTGAGAGCCATTTTGAGCTGTGTTGTTTTATGATGACTCTGTCACTGCAATGTGACAAAATGGCACAGGTTTTAGTTCAGACCAGTAGATGGGGATTAATCAAGTTGTTATTCTTGCTGCTGTATACCACCAGTGGAGGCTTTTAACTAACCAGCTGAGGGACTTATGAGTGTGGAAATTGTTTTTTTGCATATTCATTAAGAAGAAGAATTGTTCTCCCTTCGCAGAGCAATCCGTATGAGAGCAGAGGACCAAAACTTCCAGCAGAGTCAAGCGAACTGCCTGGTTACAACTGAGCCACATCTCTGGCAGTGGGAATGAGAATTTGAATGCCCTGGGAATCTGGACTAGTCTGTAAATAAGAGGGGATTTTCGCTGCAGACAAAATCCCTGCAGAGTTTAAAGGGACAGCAGGAAGCACTACATTTTCTCCTGAAGCCATATAAAAATTAGGTAAAAATAGAAAAATCTGCTGTGTGCTCCCCTCACTGCAATGTGAGACTGTTACCTCTGCATCTGGAGAGAACAGATTTGGAAGAGGTACAAAACCTCCTATTGTCTTTATCAATCTCCAGGTGAAAACACTGACTTTCAGGGAAAAAACTTTGAGCTACTGCTGGGAATTTGTGATTGGTTTGAGGGGTAGAAGAAGCAGCACCTGGATCTCTAAATGAGAGAGCCTGGTAGACACAAAGTCTGGGCATCTGAAACAACCACCCTCAGGATAGTTACCTTCATAATTGGCCAAGGAATGGTCATTATCAAAACACAGGTCAAACTACCATGAAGTACATCTGACAGGTCAGACTGATATTGGGAGCTGTGCCCCAAATCAGTTTGTGTCACTTCACTGCCCATAGATCCCAAACACTGCCTCCTAGCACTTGGCACAGTGACCTGTTTTGTAGGTATAAAATTGGTTGGGACGATTGTCACTTTATCCTTAAATCCAAAAATGACCCTTGAGGTCCTCAGACAAATGGACTTCTTGTGGTGTTTTTTGCAGCCTCCTCTGATGCACTGCAATGCCATGTGCTAAAGGTGTCTATAAGACACCATGGTCCTGGGTGAGGTGTGCACAGAGACAGATACCCCAGACCAAACTCTGCATGGTATGTAGAAAACTGCTGAACTCAGAGAGATAACTGATGATGAAGACAGATTTAGTGCATTTGGTAGGTTTATATTTTTCTAAGTCACAGCTCAGACTGGGCCTCGACAGTCTATTCTTCAATGTCAAATCCCTGAGGAGTATTTTTTCCAGAAATGTTTAATGACTATTTAATAACACCTGCATAAAATATCTCTGGTCATATTTTAATATTCCCAATGACAGAATTTTTCAGTGATGAAGTATTTTATGATTATAAAAATATATCACTCATTCTTCATACAGCTGCCCTTAGAGCAAACCTTGGCCATCGAGCATGATCCTCTCATCCCAGCAAAAGGGGCAGTCCAGGTATGAACTACATGAATCAGAGGGAGAAAAGGAGTGAGGGAAATGCATTCCCTGTTCTTAGGAACTCAAAGTGGCAAAACCTGTGACTGGCTTTTTAGAAAGGTTGAAAAATCTTATCACTTCAGCATTTGCAAGTGGGCAGGTAAAGACAAGATACGAGTAATGAAATTCCTTGCTTGAAGGCACCAGCTGGTCATCAATGGGGAAGCAAGGCAAGAATTTACCTCCTGATGGCTGCTTGAAGAGCCTAGAGCAGATGGATGCTAACATGTTACTGGAGTGCTTGGTCTTCCTGAGACAAAAGTTGCTTCCCAGAGGTGAGATACAGCTGTGCAGGGGGTTTTCACACCCCAGCTGCATCCAGCCTTCTGCCTCATGAGTAGCCAAGGCAAAGCAGGCACAGCAGGTGCTACCAGAACCTGCCTGAGCTTGCCAAAGGCACTTGAGGCTCCACTTTGTGTCTACAGTGTTGCTGCTCTCCTCAGCTCAGTCTGGCTGCCTTTCCCTTTGGTTTTGGAGCCAAATCACATTAGCATCTTGTCCTCCCACAAGCCTGGGGCAAAGCCATAATCGTCAGTAAGGGCTGTGAGGGCTGCATCCAGTTCACTCTGGAATCTGGGGAGCAGATGTCAACAGTGTAGCTGAGGGTGTTCTGGAATGGTGCCCCTAACACCTGGCTGGTGTGCAACTGTAGGTCAGTCATCTTTCTCCAGAGGTAGTGGGCAGGCCAGGGCCCACTGAGCAATCCTACATGGCAGAGGGCTGCATGCCAGCATCTCCCCTTGAGTAAGGATGTCAAGGTTATTTCTCAGTGTTTGGAGAGTTCTTATAGCATCAGGTACTAAACTTTGAAATCTTTAGCAACTTAGCATGTCAAACTTTGAAATTGTAGCTCAGTGATATAAAAGATTGTGCGTATATTATCCTTCAGACATAAACAGTTGACCAAACTGGGACTCGGATTGAAACTAGGCTCCTCTCTGAAAAGGAGACTGGAATAGTTTAGTTAGGTAGGGGGTCCTTTCTGAGCCCCACAACTCAACAGGAGGATCTTCCTGATAGTTCTGACCCTGCATTCAGTTAATAACCAAGCTTTTCTTGCCATCAAGTCTTATTAAACCACTGTTGCATTTAACATTGAGCATTTTTAACTCCCTGGTTTAGATCAATAAAGTAGATCATGGCTTCCCTCTTACAAGTGAGGTGCTTGACTCCATCTGCGACACAGCTACACCTGGGAGATAACTTGCCTTGGGAGAGATGGGCACTCAATCCTCATGAACTTGCTAATGTGCATGTGATGCTAGTCAGGAACTTCCTACTGTAGAGGTCTTACTTTTCTTCACCCAGATATCATCTGGAGCCAGCTGGTGGCACTCCCTGCTCCTGGTCTCAGACAGGCCTGGGTATCACTGCCAGCCATATGCCCCATTAGGTACGGTAGATTTTGGGGTTCACACTACTCACAGGGACATCTGTAATAACCCTGAATAGTCTCTGGTCCCAAACAGGACTGCAGGTCAAACATACTAAGAGGTTTACAGCCCTCAGGCAGATGAAAGAAATAATTTAAAACACGTGAAATATGTATGTCTGTATGTGCATGAAATGAAATATTAAGAGAAAATTTCCATGAGTTTACAGTGTTTACATGTTTACATGACCATTAAATGCCAGTTTCTGCTAAATGGATTATTGGTCCAGTTGACTCAAATTCTTGACTTCCTAATTTATTGCTAGTTCAAACAGTTGGTGCTCTTCTTAAGATGTGGCTGTCAGCTGGGGAAGCAAAATGTGTTCTTAAAGCACTTTTGATTACTAAAGGGGGTTGAAATAATCCTAGACCCTGTTACATTTCCATTTTTAACTGGATTAGTGACCCTGTTTAAATGTGCAGCAATTAGACTTTTCTTTGCAAATAGACATGGTTCCAGAAGGAATCTTTTTTTAACGTATCTATCTTCATCACTATCTGAAAGCCTTTTTCTCTATGTTACTTACATGTGCATTTAAATTCCATTTTGAATGGGCTTCACCAGTCTGAGACCTTTGAAGTGCAGCTGCCTCTGAGGAAAAACACCTTCAAAATCTGTTCAGTTCATTGAAGAGTATCAATATGTAAGAAAATTCTGCTGAGTGTCTTGCAGATTTATGCCTGTTCTTTCAAGAATTTTTACTCTTTATAATTCCAGTATTTACAGTTAATCTAAACTTATGTACAAAAGCATTGCTAAATTCATTGTTTATGTATTGGTGGTTTTACTTTTACCAAAGGAAAGTGGAGAACTCCCTGTAACTAAAATATTCCTTTGAGTAGTGTGACTTTAGTACAAGTTGTATATCAGTTCCAGAGAATACACTTTCTGTTGAGCGAGTGAGTGACTTGACTGATGCAACCCATGTAATTCAGACTTCTTGGTGTGTTGGAGGAAGTAACAGGGCATAGAATTCACTCCCTTTCTGTATGTGGAGATGCTTGGTCAGTCATCTGCACAGGAAAGTTATCGTTCTATAGATTCTTGTAATACCTCGATCTATCATCCTTTTCTAATACCTGACAGCTTATACTTAAGGAGCCTTACAAGGCAATACTGAAATGAGTCTGGCTGCTGCCTCATCCTCTGAACAGCATCACACTACCATGAGCAAGTGTGGTTCAACCTCATCAGGCAGCTGAGCCCCAAGCAGACACTTTCTCAGTCTTTACCTGTGGGATGTAGGAGATAACTGGAAGGGTAAAGGGGAGTGTGCTGGTTTAGGCTGGGGTAGAGGTTATTTTATTTATAGTATCTGGTATTGGGTTGTGTTTTGGATTTGTCCTGGAAACAGTATTAATAACTGAGGGATATTTTCATAATGGCCAAACAGGGCTTACACAGAGCCAAGGCATTTGCTGCATGTGAGGAGGCTGGGAGTTTGGATTTGGGAGGGGACAGAGCTGGGACAGCTGACCCCAGCTGACCCAAGGGACATTCTAGAGCATATGGCATGATGCTCAGCATGGAAAGCTGGGAGAAGGAGAAGCAAAGGGGGGCACATCTAGAGTGATGGATTTTCTCTTCCCAAGTCACTGCTATGTGTAATGGATCCCTGCTTTCCTAGGGATGGATGAAGATCTGCCTGCTCATGGGAACCAGGGAACTAATTCCTTCTTTTGCTTTGCTTGTGTGCCTGGATTTTGCTTTAGCTATTAACTTGTCATTACCACAACTTTTGAGGTTTTTTAGTAAATTTACTGTCTTGGATCCATTTGCAAATTCTCAGTGTCATTCTCAATGATCATAAAATCATAGAATGGTTTGGAGCATAAAAGACCATTCACCTAACCCAATCCTCTGGCATGGACAGGAATATTTTCCACTAGATTAGATTACTCTGGGCCTGAGGCAGTGNTTTTCCACTAGATTAGATTACTCTGGGCCCCATTTAATCTGTCCTTGGGCAATTTCAGTGATGTTGCACCTTCTCTGGGCAACCTGTTCCAGTGCCTCACCACCCTTATCACAAAAATTTTCTTATTTCCAATCTAAATCTACCTTCTTTCAGGTAGCTGTTGCTCCTTGTCCTGTTAGGCCCTGCTAAAAGATCTCCTACCATCTTTCTTATAAACCCCCTTTTTTATGTATTGAAAGGCCATAATAAGGTGTATCCAGAGCCTTCCCTTCTCCAGGCTGAACAATCCCAGAGATGGTGGCTTTGCACCCATGCCACAGAAAAATGGGGCATGATGGTATCTTTGCAGACAGAGACATTACAGTCTCACTCAGAGAAGCAAAATGAATGAGCTGGGGGTTTTCTCTTCCAGAGGAAGACAGGCACACTTGCCCAGAAACTAGTCCTGAGATTCCTAGATAGGGATGTCTTTTCTTCTACCTCAGCCCTAGTCCTGTGCTAGAAAAGACTGCCCAACCTCATATGCAGGCATACCATGGGATTTTCCCAGGCAGCACAATCCTTAATGCCTGGCTTCAAACCCAGATCAAAACATTTGCATGCAGCCAGTACATGCCCAGTATCAGCTGCATGAGGCACACAAACACACAGGGAGATAATTCTCTACTCTTGCTTCCTTGAGGCACTGAGAAGTACATCATGATCTCCTTTGGGATACCTTGCAAGGACAGAAAGAGCATTTTTGAGCAGTTATTTGTGATCCAGCCCCTCCTTTGGTCTGTTTTCATGGGAGACACATGGCTGTTTTGAAAGGAGTCTGAACAGGATTGATTTATTTATTCATGTGGTCTCTGAAAGGCTATCACCTGCATCGAGCTGCTGAGGACTTGTCCTGTCATGTTGTGAATAAAAACACAGCTCCTAAACCTGCACGACTTCAGTAACCTTAGTGAAACCTTGTTGGCTTTGATGGAACAAGTGGACGTGACATCAGATGCCAAGGATTTGCCTGTCATCTCCATTGTAGCTCCACTTTGGGATGCTTGCTGGGCTACAGAAATCTGTCACAGACTAATCTGCTTGGGATGTCAAGGAAGCCAGAGCTGAAGCCTTGATGTATGAATCTTCTGTGCTGATAACTCTCTGCTGAGCTTTGATGAATTCATAAAGAGTTGGCAGATGAGTGGGGTTTTTGATTAACTGCGCTAGTCTATGCACACTCAAGCTTCAGTGAGATTGTATATTGCCAGTCTGCTCTCTTCTGTGTGCTGAATTCTCATTTAAGCTTTTGTATTTAACAGAAAATTTTGATTTCTCTTTCACTATGGAGTTTAAAATGAAGTTCAAATCAGACACAATTTACAGCATTATAAAGACTGGGTAATAATTTCTGTCTCTGTAAGTAGCTTTGAGATGGGATTACCTTTTATATTTATAACTTCTCGTATTCACGTTTGCATTAATGCATTTTCCTTAACAAGATAAAAATATCTCTCCACCAAGCACATCTGTCTGGAATTGTGCTCATGAAATCTTTTTCGCCAGGTATTAAAGTCCTCAATTTCTGAAAAATTTCTGCTTTTTAAAGGGCAACTTGGATCTGACTGAATCATTCAGACACAGATGAAACCTTAAAAATTACTACAAAGATCCAAATTTATATTGCAACAAGCATCCTGAGAAAGGCAAACAAATATACAGAAAATTATGCATTTCAAACCTGTAAGAGAAGAGAAATAGTGCATCCTGCTTTTCTTGTAAAAATGTTGCTTCCTAAAGCAGTGCCTAGACAGCCACCAAGATGGGGAACCACTGTGGTCATCACGGACAAACATCACAAGTAATGCAATTCCCATCCTGTTTTACTTGTGGACTGAAAGCAAAGTGAGGCTGTAGGGACAAGAACAGACACACAATGTAAGAAGGATAGAAAGCTATTAGCACATCTAAAGAAAGGCTATGAAGATGGCAAAGGGTCTGGAGGAGAAGCCATACCAGAAGCAACTGAAGTCACTTGGTGTGTTCAGCCTGGAGAAGAGGAGACTGAGGGGAGACCTCATTGTAGTCTGCAGCTTCTTTGTGAGGGGAAGAGGAGAGGCAGACACTGATTTCTGCTCTGTGGTGACCAGAGAAAGGACCTGAGGGAATGGCCTGAAGTTGTGTTTGAGAAGCTGTAGTTTGGATATTAGGAAAAGGTTCTTCACCCAGAGGGTGTTTGGGCAGTGGAACAGGCTCCCCAGGGAAGTGGTCACTGCACCAAACCTGCCTGAGGTCAGGAAGCATTGTGTCAATGTTCTAAGGCACATGGTGTGAGTCTTGTGGTTGTCTTGATCAGGGCCAGGAGTTGGACTTTGATAACCCTTGTGAGTCCTTTGCAACTCAGGATATTCTGAGACTCCATGATTCTATGATAATAAAAAAATAGTCAACATTGCAAGGTGCAAATATGGCCTCAGAGTGCTTTGACGTGTTTTTTTTTTCATTTTTTTTGTTTGTCTTTTTCTTATCCTAAATATTGAACATGTTCTTACAGCCCTTGCTTTTAATCAAGTTTCTATTCAGTCAGTATGTCAGACTGCCTAGTGCAAATCATCCTTGCCTAACTGTTTTCCTGCTTCAAATTAGCTGGAGTGCATCTCAACATATTGGGACAAAACTTCTCATAGCCAACATCAGATTTCATTTTTGCAGCACATCTGTGTTGACTATAGGAGTTAATCCCGTTTTCAACAATGCAGGTGAGGCCATACCCTGTCTCTGACCCATAAGCTTGTTCCTCTTCATACTTGATCTCACCTTGTCACTACAATGCCAGTAAAGCATTTGCCTGATGAAGAATTACATGGCTTCATCTGTTGTATTCTTCTGTTCTTCTGTATCTGTTGTATTCTTCTGTATTATTCTTGCTACTATCCATTTTTTCCAAAGAAATCGCTATGGAAAATTAATCCAGAGTATGCATTATTTAATAATTATTGTATATTACAATTATTCAGTAATTTTAATATATTGTCTCACTGCTCTATCTTGAAATCTTTCTGCCAGTGTCAGCTTTATTTTAGGAAGACATCTCTTTTAATTATCCTCTAATTTATTACTTTAGCTCTGTTAAACAGAATAAAAATCTAATTCAATGCAACATAAAAGTTCACAATAGAGCAATTTATTGAGGTAAGTCATCTCTATTGTATGAAACTACTAAAAAGGAAGAGACAAGGGAGGAATAGCAGGCACTGGGTTTTCCTGCCATGTTTTGCATTCCTCAGTGCACAAGTTTCAGAGAAGCCTCTCAGCCTCTTTTAACTCATTTTCATTATGAAGGGCAATGGTAGCACTTACTGTCTCCACCCTTTCCTGTGTTCTTTACTGTTTCTCAGCCATGCAGGACTCCAGTCAAAATTCATGGTCTGGATGTGCTACCGGGGCTTTGCAGCTTGCATGGCTCTGTAGCCTCATGCATTGACAATGTTTAAATGTTTTTATTGCCTCTGTATATCCTGTCAGCTGCTCTTCCTGCAGAAAAGCCCAAGAGACCTTTAGGAAGAATTGGTCACAACTGACAGGTTTCGAAAACACAATTTTCACTGTCCTTTATAGGAATGGTGCCATTTACAACTATGTCTGGCAGAATGCCCCTCTGTGCCCAACAGAAACAAAAGAAACCAATGAAGTGTGTGGCTGAAGTGTTTCTTTTATTGCTTTGGGGACCTCGCAAGTTTTGAGTTAGACATGAGGAATTAAAGGAAAAGAATTCCAATGCCAGTTCATTTCATCTGTGTTTGGATGACATTAAAAGGTCTGTCTCCTACTACCAAAGCTCTGTATGCATGACCTGTTTGCTTTTAATAAGTCATCCCATCTCTACTGAAAGGTGTGTGAACCATTGAAGAGTACAGAAAAACCAGTGAAAAAAGGAAAAGGAGGAAAAATCCCACATATTTTGAGTTACAAAGGCTCTACTTGTTCGCTTCTTTTTAACACAATGCAACATTAACATACACCAGTCTTCAGTGACTTTTAAGTTGCCTTTCAAAGTGACCAAGTACACCCAGCAAGCAGTGCACCTGTCCAAGCCATGAGCAGCCAGCTTCTCCAGGACAATGCTGTGGGACACGGTGTTAAAGGCTTTGCTGACATCCAGGTAGACAAAATCCACAGCCTTTCTCTCATCCACTGATCACATAAAGAGATCAGGTTGGTCAAGCAGGACCTGCCTTTTGCAAACCTGTGCTGGCTGAGCCTGATCCCCTGGTTGTCCTGCATGTGCTGAGTGTTGGCACTCAGGGTGATCTGTTCCATGACCTTCCCAGCACTGAGGTTAGGCTGACAGGAGTTCTAGTTCCCTGGGTCATCTGATGGTACACCTCACCTGCCTTCAGATGGTTCCTTCCACCTATTTTATAGACTCATTTCAGCATAGAATGAAAGGACTGCTAGACTTTCACTTAAAAAAAAAAATGGGGCTGCAAAACAATGGTGAACGAAGCCCAGTGTTCCAGGACAGCTGGTGCCAAAGCCAGCTGCCCTGCCACCCCTCCCAGATGGTGTGGGGAATTGGGGCAAGGCTCTCGGGACCTACAGCTACACCAGGATTTTAGGTCACACCTTGACAGATGAGGATGACTTGCCAGGCCAAATGAAAGCCATACCTGCTCCCAGTTTGGGCCAGATAACTTGGCTGGAAAACACTCAAATGCCAATGAGAGTAATTTTGTGTAGAGAAAAATAGCCTGGTATATTCCCAAGTAAAAAGCCTGTGTCAACATTTCAGCAAAAACCTGAGAGACCTGGGGTTTGCTGACTACCAAATCCTCATGAAATCCTTAAAAGCACAAGACAGGATTTTTCATAAGGTTGATAACTCCAGAGGATTAATGAGCCTGAGGCACTTCAAAAGTCATGTTCATAATTATCAAAGTATCATATCCTAAATTCTGAATTCTGAAGGGAAATATTGGTGTCTGTGGTTTCAGATTGTTTCTGTACTTTGTACTGTGGGCAACAGCTATTTTAACTGAATTTGAAATTTTTGGTAGTCGTCTTGCTTGTCTGACAATGCATGTTTTTTATACTTCTGTATCCAGAACAAACCCCAAATACTGCAGCAATCTGTAGGAACCAAATAGAATAAAAATCTAGGGCACATGCTCTAAGAGAGTGACTGCATCTCCTATCATAGGTTTGAACTGCTCATTCTATTATAATCTGGGAGAAGAATTTCCAGTGTCACATATTTTGGAGTCATAAGCTGGCAGACAATTTATCCAGAAGGAATCTAAAATTGTAGTCACATTTTTTGGAATAAAGGCTACAGTATGTACATTGAAAGTGGCCAGACTCTGAAAACTAAATTTTATCATGACAGGAATGGGTCCCTGTAGTTGACAAAAAATGCACTCATGTATCTTGGATTAAATCAAATCATTGTTTACAAAGCAAATTAATTGTCTTGACATATAATTTTAGTGTTAACTGTTTGAAGACATTTTATTTTTTGATTGGATAATTTTTTAGAGAAACTGATTTAGATTAATCTCCAATGTATCATTTAATTTATTTTGTTATCCTTTGGTGGTTTTGGTATTTCTCTTATAGTGGTATTCTTTTGGATATGGAGGAATATCTTCAGATTTCATAGCAGAAAATTCCTATGAATTGAGAGATAAAAACTTCTATATTGCAGCAATCCTAGAGGGACAGTCTAAAGTGTTAAAACCCTTTTTTAATCTCTTATTTAGGACTGGTTTCAACATACTTTCCTTCTCAGAAGTCATGTTCTAATGAATCATAATTTTCCAAAGGAAAAAGAAATCAGCATACATTTTTTAACAGGCCCACAAAAAAATCCCAACCAATAAGTTCTGCTGTTCACCACAGCCATGGAGACCACTGCACAGAATTGTTTAAGGTCAAATTAACTCAGTGAGACATTTGATCAGTTGATGTGAACAGCACCATTTCCCTGAAGAAAACAGTCGTGTTGACTTACAGCTGCTCAGAATGTTCATGTAGATTTTTCAAGTTTTCCACAGCATTATTCCTTCTGATGATTATGTTAATGACACCCAGACAGGTCTTCAAGGTGGTCATAATGGAATACAGTCAACAAATGACTTCTGCCATAGCACAGAATAATCTGAGTCTGAGTTGGAAAGGTCCCACAAAGGACCCTCATGTCCAACTCTAAACTAAATCTTGGGGTCAAACCCACGACTTTGGCATTCTTAGCACCATGCTCCAACCAACTGAGCTGATCATATGAGATCTACTGTAAAATTTCACTTGGATTAAACAACCCACACAATGGATCCAAGGCCTCATCCTCCCCTGTCTCCAGCAATATGCAGTAGCAGATGCTTTGAGCTGAGTGCAAAGATAGTCCTTCAACAGATGTGTCCCTCTTGGCTTTCCAAGAAAATCACTACAAGGCTCTTCCTATACTTTGCAAATGTCCTCCATAATGTTAAAAACAGTTCATAATAGGCTAAGATAAAAGTGGTTTTGTAATTTTGAAAGAGAATATAGTTCCTGCCTGTTTTTATTCTCTGTTAATCCATTTCTGTTCTGCTAAGAGTTTGGAGCTTGGCAGCAGTGGGAAGGGGTGTGTGCCTGCTCTGGGCAGCTGAAACCTCTGGGGAACAGAGGGGATCTTCCACCTGGGAAACAACTAGATCTTTGCAGTTCAAGGGACCTTCTGGAGAAGAGGACAGAGGTTAAAAAAAACCAGAAAAACAGAGCGCAGGGACCCTGCTACACCAGAAACTGGTACTGTTGCAAAATAATTAGGAATTAATATTTCTTTTATCTTGAGCACTTTTTCAGAAAAAAAAAATTCTGTGCAAAACACCTACCTCTGAAGTAGTTCCAACTGTAGGTGAGAGAGAAATGTGATATATTTATAAATAACCTTAAAATTAAAAGATAAATTCAAATCTGTAAAGATTTATTTAAATTTAATATTCCTTTAAATTAAAATGGCAAGAATAAGTAAGTATTTGCTTAATGGATCTTGGCTCAACTCCCATCACTTAATGAAAGGAGATGGGAAACCCTTCACATTATAATATCATCTTGTTCATTAAGAAGCACTGGGAAAGTGCTGTTCAACAGGATATGAATCCTGTGGGAAGCAATTTACTATAGTATATGGATATCAAATAAAATCAAAAATTTTACATGGTGTTACCTGAAACTTTGTGACCACCTGATCATTAAAAAAGAAGGAAAAAGATAGTTCAGAATTCAGAAAAACTTAGCAAAATCAGTTGAGGATGGCTAGATGGAAAATAACTTTTTTTTCCAATCAGCAGACTCTGAAAGGCTGTGATTGTTTTGTTCAGGAGGAAATTATTAAGAGGGGTTATCATAAACATGTATGAAGTAGAGAATCTCAAAAAAAATTCCAGTTTTCAAAAGTATGTCTCAGGCTCAAAATTTCAGACCACTTGAAGAAGGTTTATACATACATACATACATATACATCACAGGAACATTCAGGGATAGACTGGGTAACACGTTTTCCTGGAAAGGGAATGAAATCTGCCCTTTGGAAAAATGAAGAAAACCTTTAGTTTGTAGGATAAACACAGCTTTACCTTACTGCTTTTGCCTATTGTTGGGTGTATTACCTTTTTTTTTCTTTTTCCCCAGCTATTTGTAGTGGCAGCATACTGGATCAATGGACATGTAGTCCTGATCTAAACCAGCAATTTTCACCTTCCATTCACGATGGCAGCACCTGGTTGGATGCTAAATTTGAATCATCTTTGCATTATTTCCCTGCACAAGTATTTTCTGGATTACAAGGCATACAATTCCTCATCAAATTGATAGATTTTCAGTGTGGATGACTTTTCAGGTTAGCTGGTATGATGCCAGTGGGTGTCTGGCTCTTCAGACTGCAGTTGCTTCACATTCCAGTAGTGAAGCACTTCACAATTCCTCAACAACCATGGCAAATCTATTATTTGGGATACTTCAACAATTTTTAGGTATTTTACCCCTTAATTTTTAGCTTTTGCTTGTTTAAATTTGTTCTGTTCAACTTTCCATTGCTTAGGAAATTGCCATGTTTCACTTGCTTTTTTGAAATCTGCATCAGTTTTCTACTACCTCAGTTTAGGCTGGTTTCCAGTTTCATCAGTCTGGACCTTTTCATTTCCATCCAGTGAAAGACAATTAACTCAATAATAGTAGAATAAAACATATTTCAAACATCTAGCTTAAGATGTTTAAAAATGAGATTTACAGGGATTAGTTACATTGACATCACAGACGCAGGACAGGGCAATTTTGACTTGCTTGTGGCAACACACATTTCACATCTCATCAGCTCACTCCTAGAAGCAGCTTTGTGCTAGGAAGTTATCAGCTTGAAACCTTCAGGTCTGTTTCTTATTACTTCAGGAGTTGACCAGGAAGTGCAGTCAGGATACTTTCATTTGTATTAATTCCTGTGATTCTGCTGTTCCTGCTGCAGGCAATCCCTAGAAGCAGGTGTGATACTGTCTATTCTTTGATGTGAACTGGATCATAACTGCCAAGACGTGATAAAAACTCTTCATTCTCTCCTAACACCTGTTTCAGTGTTTCACCTTTCACCTGTTTCACCTTTTCCTCATTTTATCTACTTTAATGGCTAATCACAGATGGGAGGAAGGAAGGAAGGAAGGAAGGAAGGAAGGAAGGAAGGAAGGAAGGAAGGATCATACAGCATCTAAGAGAGAGGTATAAAGGTTACACAGGTTAAGAGACAACCTACCGTTGGGCACAGCACGTCTGAATGTAGTAAAAGCAGTAAAATTAACACAGACTTCTCCTTAAAGAAGTATGCCATTGTACTGAAGAGCCACAGAAAATATTCTGGCCTGGGATTCCTGCCTTCATAAAGATCAAGTAGGAAATTGAGATCCTCAGCTGTTGTAAAACGGCACAACACTACTCACTCTCTCCCTCCATTTCTCTCTCTCATTTTTTTTTGTTGTACAGCCTAGTTCCTTTTCCCCAACTTTTCCCACGTTGTACAAATCCCTGTATACTGTATCAAATTATTTTTCTGACTCCATCAATAAATTCAAGCTTTTTTAAAGGCTAAAAAATAATTTCTTTAAAACATGACTTACAAAAAATCCATGCTGACCTTCCTTGTTTTTAAGATAGTTGAGTATCACATTTTTTTGGCCTTACAATTGGCCTCACAATTTGGCTTACAATTTGGCCTACAAATCAGTAGGCTTTACATAGAAGAAAGTCTTTATGGAAGACTGTTTAAAAAAGGAGAATTTTTCCTTCCCCTAGAACCACAGCCCACTTAAATGACAGGTTAGACACCTATATTGACCAGTGAAGCAACATTGTGCTGGCATTCCTTGAGTTTCTTAAAGACTCTTGGATGAGGACCTAATAACTCATTGCTTACAATTATTTTCTAGTTTCTTCTAAAACTTTTTATTTTGACAGGTCAGTTTAAGATGATCCCTAAGGCTCATCCCTTATTTAAAAAACACAGATTGAGATGCCAATATGGGACTCACACTCAGTTCTCTGAAATGAATTCTGATGGAAAGAATTTAGGTTTCTGTTGTGGTCTTACCTTCCCTGAGTACCCTTTTTACATTTCATCTAATAACTCAATAGTCCCCTGGCAGGCATCTTGCTTCTGAAGTGTTCAGAACATTTATTTTTGGTTTTATGCCTTAAGTGAGGTTCCTCTAAATTGTTTTTGGCTTGCTCTATTATGGTTTAACATTTCATTCATCCATTTATTCTGTGAACTGCTTCATTTTCCATTGACTAACCCCTGAACTTGCTGATAGCTTATGAGGCAGCAGTAAAACTGAAGGACTTCCAGGTCATTTCTGTATGGAGCAGAAAGTAGAAAGAGCAGAATGACATTATTTTTTTACTATAATTTATACACTGTGCTTGAAATGATGAACATGTAACTAATCCAACACACAGAGACATAGTGTATTTCACGTTGGAGGGGACACCAGGAGGTCCTCAACAGCAGGGTCAGCTCTGAGGTCAGAATGGATTTTTCAGGGTCTTATCCAGTTCAATTTTCAATACTTCCAAGCACGGTGACTGGACAACCTCTCTGGGAAACCTGTGCCTGACTGTCCTCAGGGGGAGAATAGTTTTCCCTGTATGTAGTTATAACATCTTGTCCCCTATCCTCCTGCCATGAAATTTGATAACCTTCATGTAGGCAATGGCAAGCTGCCAGTAAGTCCTTCCCCATAGAAGTTGTCTCTTATCCAGGCTGGAGAAGGCCAGTTCCTTAAGCCTTTTCCCATAAGTCATGTGCTCCGGCCCCTTGGCCATCTTGGTGAACTATCTCAAGTTTTCCAATGTCTTGTTTGGACTCACTCCAGTATGTCTGTGTCTCCACTGGGGAGCCCAGCACTGGGCCCAGCATGCCAGATGTGTGCAGGGAAGGCTCACCTTGCCCAGCCTGCCAGCCACACTCTGCCTGATGCAGAGTGGGAGGCTGGTGGCCGTCCATGCTGCAAGGGCACCCTTCTCCTCACTGTCCCTTCTTCCTATGCAGACACTGAAGATGTACAGAAATAGCTGCAAGTGGGCCAGAGTGGTCAGTCAGTGCCTTTTCCACTTGCACAAACCAGGCAAGTGGAAAGACGTCTTGGAGGAAGGAGAAATTCACTTGCTGAATCATTTATTTCTAAAATAACTACATCACAACTAACTAGAAGCATTTTTTTAAGATGTAGCTGCTTATTCAGCACTGCTGTAAGAAATTTCCTTTGGAACGGACTGTGGATGCGATGTTGTATAGACTATAAATTGTCTTTACCTTCCAAACCCACCTCAGTCCCCTGTGCCAGGCTCTCACCAGGGTCTAGTCCACAGTACCACCTAGTGGGAAATGCTGATATGACCGTGCCCATCCCAAAAGCACTCTGAAGACATTACCATTTCTTCCCGATCTCAGTAGGTAACGTGTTTGAAAATCCTCTTGGGCATGGCAATAGTACCACGTGGGATTGCATGAGGAAAACTCACCTTGCCAGGGGCTGAGATGAGTCAGACAGCTCTGACAGTGAAATTTGCCTATCTGAAACCTTTCATAGGCATCATTACTAATTACTTTTTCCAAGGCTGATCTGTTAATAAGAATCCACACTTGCTGCTCTGCAAAATTAAGTGGATCTAACACTGGGAGAAAATGATGAAGAATCTGTCTGAGACTTCTTCAAAAGAGAGCTGGGGCAGCTTGCTGTCTCCTGATATGCAAAGGCAGCAGGAATTCTAACACTTTTGTAGAAACTGCTCCCATTTGGAGTACACAGCTCTGCCATCTACCTAGGGCATCTGCTTACTGCAGTTCAGGCGACTTCCTTTACAGGATCACCCAGCAGGAATGAACACCAGACAGGGTATTTACACTGTGCTCAAATGACATGTGCTCTCAGTTAATTTATGTGTTGGACAAGGCACTGCAATGCAGATGGACTCACGAGGAAAAAGCACAATTGCAGCATATTCTCACACAGGGTGAATTGCATGCAATTCTTGCATGACTAGCCTATCATATCTACACACCCATTCTAGAACTAGCTTGTGCAAAGATCTCTGGATATTCTATTGTGATTATTTATGTGCTATAATTAAGCCAAATTAATTCAACTTTAAAATAAAAGGAAATAACCACCTTAATTTCCACGAAGATCATATTCTAAGAACTGAGGCACACTGTAGCCCATATTAGCAGTAGTTATTGTGAAGCTGCTCAAAGAAGTGACACCAATTTTGCTTCTTGATTTTCTAAAACAGGCCAGTGAAAAGTCTCTCAGTTTGCACCAAACATACATAAAGTGAAAAAACCCCCTTCAGTTGCTTTCTAGTTATCTTACATAAAGGTCAAGAGAACTAGAAGTAAGAAATCTAGATCTTAGAGACTGGTAGTTCTTAAAACACATTCACTTGGTGAGCTCTGCTGTGAGGAGCTTCAGTATCTGAAATGAAAAGCAGACCCAGGAGATGGGGCTGAGTTACACAGCCTCACTGACTGGAGGCATGAGCTGAGGTGGAGCAGGATGGCCTCTCAGGCAGATGGGTTCCCAGGGAAGCTTCTCATCTGGGAAGAACTCCAGTGCACTGATGGAGCTGCACTCCTTCAGAGGAGAACACAGCATAAGAACCCACAGAGGCTGAGCTTGCTTTCTCAAGCGTGACACACTCTTTATTGCTCTTCAGACTCTCCCACATGTAGTTTCTTATTCACATCTTTCATTTTCAAATGATTAAAAATTTTAAAATTAAAGGGAATTAAAGATGTCATGTAAAACTTCATATGGAAATTTCTATTCCTGGTAGAGGCTGCACATTTTTATTATGGTAACCAATATTAAGTATAATTTATGCAAACCCATTTTTGCTGTTGAAAGACAGTCTATCAGTTTAAGAACTCGCATAATTCATACTTGATGCTTTTGAGCATGGAGTTCAGGTTATTCCCCCTTCAACTCTAACAATGATACAACTGTTTGGGGACAAATTACTGCTGTTCTGGGTATTGGTCTCTGAAAGCTGAAATAAAGAAAAAGAGGGGAAAGACAATTTGCATCAGCAGTTCTATTTATACTCAGCATAACTTGCATAACTTGCTTTCCACTGCAGCATTTGGATTTTAGTGAAATTCTAAAAATTTTCTGGGAATATATTCCTAAGTCAACTTGATTTGGCACTAAAACATGTGAAGTATTCTATCAACATCATAGGTCTTGCTTCTGAAACGCTGTTTACTCCAAATAGCAAAAAGTGAGTCTGACTCTTCAACAAACATGTATTCATGTGTTTGGGCACACAGCACGCTCTGTGTCAGTAGACTTGCAGTGAATTTGCTAAATGCACCAAATAGCACGTCTTCCAATGGATGACAGCACCAATATCTCACAGAAACTTGACTGCTACAAGGTGTAAACGAAGAAACTGTTGTTTTTCAAATTCAAAATAAATACATTTGTAAAAAAAATTATTTGTGTTTTAAAGATATTCAGATATTACTGCATAATCTTCATTATTTTCAAAGGTTTTGTTATTCTTTTAAGGTTTTTTCACTTTGCATCTTGTCACTTTGATTTCTGTTGATAAAAATTTGCACTTACTGAAGATTTGCCTTTCTCAAGTCTTCAAAAGAGAGTGTTTACAGAGAAGTAAAGTGTGTTTTCTAAGATCTCTTTATATATCTCTTTTTAGTTTTACAAGTTCCTATACCCTTGAAACTGAATAGCAGAACAGACTCTTTCAAACCCTAGTCAGACCATTAAGGCATTTCTGATGTTTTTATTTCTTATGCTTCCTGATTCATACTTCCCAATGGCCTATGCATGTGGTACAAAGCTGCACTTTGGTGGTAATAAAAACTCTACAGTCCTGTTTTTACTGCCAAAAATATAATTCCTATGGTCTAAAGTAGCAGTTACCTATAGTATCTTTTGTTTAGATTACAACATTGGGTATAAAGAAAGCACATTATACAACGCAAACAGACAATACGTATCAAGGAACACATGATAAGTAAATTTTTTTCCTCTTTAGGTCATCTGGGAGCCATCTAAAACATTAGGGTTCTAACTCCATTTATAAGAAGGAAAGATTAGTGAATCACTTAAACAAAATAAGTATCAAACATACTGTGAGTGCAATATATAGCTCCCAAAATTTGGGGTTCTTTTGTGATGAAATATAACATAATTAAAAATCTACTAGATTTCAAGCTGAAAAATTAGCTTGACATTTAAATCAGTTTTTTGTCCTGTGCTGAAAAAAAAATAAAGACATCAAAGACACCTCAGACAAGAGAGCCTTTCACATCTATAACAAAGATCAGCCTCAACGGGCTCCCACAGGGCCTCTGTCCAAATCAAAATATAACTCAATGCTCCAGTTATAGCTAAACATTAAGAAGATTGGTTTTTTTTCATATCGCTCAGAGAAGGTCTTAGAAAGAGCAGAAGCAAACAGACAGTTCTAGTAATGTGAAGGGGCTCTAAACTGAGAGGACAACCAAACAAAATGAGATTTAATCAAGCTGGCTAAAAGAGGGCTCTGACAGAAATGCATGAATGCATGTCTGGGAACAAGACTCCTGATGCTGTGAGCTGAGATATATTCCACAGTTCTAAATCTGTGACGGTAGTGGATGATAGAAGAGGTTACACACCTCCACAGATAGGCCAGTTCTGAGGGGTTAGGATACAGACAAGTCATCAGTAAGAAACTGAATCAGTTTCTGACCCTGAAACAGAAATAAAGTGTGGTAGGTCTGGAAGAGTGTCTTTTATATCTGTTCTTTGTGATAGGATCAATATCTGTATATTAGTAGGATCAGTAAGACTAAATATATAGCAAGACGAGGCTTGAAAGGAGAGATTTTAAATAATAATCATATTTTTCTTGGCAAAATGGAAGGTATTTTGAAGCTTGCAACGAGGAGAGAAAGAAAATTTTAAAAAAACGAAACTTGGAAATCCCCAGAATATTCTACTAATGATTCATTTCACTCACTACAGTAGACTTTTATTTTCATTACAAGCAAGACGGGTCATCAAAGACACCTACTACGTCTCTGGTCATTACTTTCTGTGCAAGGTAGATTAAAAGAAGATGCATTATTTTCCTGACATCTTTCTCCTAACAGTTATCTGAACAGCTGAGTATCTGTATTTCTCTATCTGCCCACAAAAGAGAAGCTGGAATTCACAAGTGCCAGTGTACTGATCCCTCAGTTTGAGATATATGAGAGCTGAAATACAGTCTAGGTTATGAAAGCATTGGATCCAAAAGGGAAAGTTGCAGCATGTTATTAACATGTGCCTGTGGGAATTAAAAGTATGCCCTCTGCAAAACTTTTCATCTCCAAGAAAGTTTAGTATGGCAGAGTATTTTCTCTGGACAAGTAACCCTATAAATCCTCACAGATCTTGTACATAGATTTACACAAGTGCTATTGTTCTGATGGAGACTCTGTCATTTTTCCCCAAAATTTTCTTCAGAGACAATTTTTTCCCAAATTTGCTACCCTTTTACTCTTCAGTGAATCAGAATGAAATACATAAAGGAAGATGAGGCAATTATCTGAAAAGTATTACATCTATTCTGTTTTTAGACAGGATTCAATTTTAAAAATGCATGTTGAATTGTATCAAATTATTTTAGGACAGCTTTTAATTAAAAGAACAACTAAAATGAAAAACTTTCCAAATAGAGACAAAAGACCAAGTTTAATGCATGAACAATAGAGAAGAAGAGAGAAAAATACTTTCTTCAGGAAGTTGACCTGGAGATGGGGCAAATCTTTTCTCTGCTTTCCTTCTCTCCCCCTCAAATCATCAATGAAAAATATCAGGAAAGTGAAATATAGTCTTAATTTAAATACTACTTCAAAATGAATATAAAATCTATCAGATATATCGGAGCCAAGGCATCTATTTTGTTTTCCAAGCAAACCAAGGAAGTGCTTTGCCTTTGGCTTTTAAAAATATCTTATGAGGTGTGTAATTCCAGTTAAAAATTAACTGTTATGTTATGTTTAAAGATCAGTAATGCTGCTTCCTCCTGGATTTTAGGATTTTGTCTAATTGCACTCCAGTGCTATGACAGAACATAATTCCAAGCATTTCTCAGGTCACAGACCAAAATCACTATTATATCCCTCTGTTTTTCATTTAACAACTGGATGGAAATATCTTTTTTTTTTTTTTTTTTGTCTAAGGAATTGTTTGGCTATTACAGGCCTTTATGTGCATGCTGTTACTGGAACTTAGTACAGTTTCATAATTTTTTTATCAATTATTTCTGGATAAAACCCATAATAGTAATCTAACTTTGTAACCACATGAATTTGTAACTCCACATGAAGTTCATCAAAGTTGTGTTATTTACTACCTATACAAAGAAATGTAATTACAATTAAAACATCATTAAAAGAGACTGAAACATTTATTCTGATTCTTCAAGTAAAACATTAAATTTCAGTTACAAAAGGTAAGTTTTAAAATTTTATTTTATTAAATAACATAGGCATATGAATAACCATTCCAAAAGGATAATGAAAAAAATCAAAGAAAAAATGCTGACTTTGAATTTTTAGTCAATATTTCTGAGCAAATCAGAATAGATTTCAACTTCAAGAAAGAAATACAGCACATTACAATCTAGAGAAACAATCCAAATTAGCAGTTTTCTGAATAGTGCCATGCTAATTTTTACAATAGCCCACAACGATACACTGAAATTCTATCAAGTAGAATTATTTGAATACATTTTAAAAAAATAAACAAGAATTAATAAACCATTGCTTTAAAAATATAAAAGTAATGAATCTAAAATTCTCTTACTAAGTAAGAAATTAGATGTCTAAATGTCTCTTAACTTCACAAGTTAATGCAGTTTCAGATTACTGATTTTTTAGAAATAAAGCAGCACCACATTGAATCCACTGGTCTTGGTTTCCTCCACATGGTACATCAATATTTGTCACCACACGGCCCCTCTCCACACTAGTGTAGACTGGTAAAGATATGCATTCCTCTGGAGAATATGGACCATATGCATCCTGTCAACAAACAAGCACTTAGTTATCATGTAACAAGACAACAAAACATGAGAAAGCAATAATCTCCACTGGTATGGTATCTAAAGTTAAGACACAGTTTGGACACTGCAGCCTTGGACAAGAAAGTCTTCACTCAAGACACAGAGAAGGATTACCAAAGAAGCAGAAACTTCAGAAAAATTGCTCACTCCATCACTCAAAACACCAGGAACTAAACAACAGGGGTGGTCCTATGAACTACATAAAAAAATCTTCCTTCAGCTAAAACCCTCCCAAAAACTACACATCCAAAGTGTCTGCAAACCAGGCTAAGGGAAATGCTGCTCAGTTCCCTGCAGGGAGAAAGCTGCTCAGGAGCCCCTGTGCTGGAGTGTAGGGAGCAGCTATCCTGGCAGGCTATCCTGGAGTGCTGTGGTGGCTCTGGCAGACCCTAGTGCCCCCTCCACCCCTGCAGCCAACCCTGCCCTCCTCCTGTGGCACAGCCCCTGCTGTAAGCTGAGATACCTGCAAGCATCATACTGCAGGAACTACAATCCAAAAAATCTCACCCCACACGTTCCCTTTATTGAACTGCTCCTCCCTGCTTGCTGTCTGTACTACAAAGTGCCTTGGGTGCTGTTTCTTCCTATGGCTTTGTATGGGGCACTATCCTTATGTGTGACCACAGAATTGAGCTCAAAGACTCCATCTAGACTTCCTACACCACTTAATTTCAACCTATGATGTATCTGGTTACTACAAATAGTTCAGGGTTTGGTTTAACTGATATATATTAAGCATGTTTTCCATCACACTCAACATGTCCCTTCCTGTCAACAGGAAAATGTCAGATTTTCAAGAACCAAGTAACAAAGCAGTACACTTGTCAGAAAAGAATTTAAAATAAAAATGAGTGTCATTTTAACTCAAATCACATCAAATGTGAGTTAGTGATGCTCCAATATTAGAAAATAACTAAAAACAGGAAAAAGGAAACATGCAAACAATAACTCTTTCAAGCACTTTGTCTTGCATGTGAAGTGTAAAGCCATAACTGAAGAATTTTGTTGTTCCTTTTGAAAATCAACTTCCCCTGTCTTTTGGACAACAGTGTTTCAATCCTTGCAGAAGATCTATGTGTGATAATATTTCTATAGAGTAACTTAATAATCAGGAACTCAGCTGTTCTTAGAAGGATTGTACTTACCTCACTTATCCTTTGGTTAACACTACTGAAGAAGACAATATGCTGGCCAGGCAGAGTAAAATGTTAACCAGAGAATTTAAGTTTTGCCAGAGCTGGGAGCCAGAAGTTGGCCAGTTTGCCTTCAAAGACCTGTTTTTACATTTTTTAGGGACAAAATATCTGTGCCTTTCTCAATCCCGCTGATGTTTTAAGGAATCACAATATTGGAGGGTTAAAGCCATTCTGTGGAAGCCTTTTTGAGTCACAAATCCCTTATGTCCTTGGCTTAAGTACAGTCCAAAAGTTCTCTTTGTGAGACTGCCTCACATACAGTTCCATCCCCTTTAGTGACACCCTTCACAGCATGGGATCTATTAGTGGATTAAAACTGGAAAGGACCATCACAGTTTAATGAGAACAAGCATAATGTTAGTAGCTCAAAATATTCTGTTTAGAGCACTGCAGGATTTTCAGGGGGTTCTCTTAGAGAAATCTTGTAGGCTACTTTAAGTTTGGTTGCAAATTACTTCAAAGCATTACATTATATATATACTTTTGCTCACTAGATTTCAAAAGACGCATTTAAGGAGAGAAGAAAACAAATTCAAAACCTAAGAATTCCAAGACAATATGTTCAATTTTATGCACTCTTCTCCTAAGGAGAGGTAATGAAATTAAGAGAAATGCATGATATCCAATTCTGCTTTGGTTTCTGAGCACAGTATTTGATTATAGTCAATTTTTACAGTGATTGTAAAACAACTCAAGGGTAGACCAATTAAGAAAAACTCTCCTTAGAGACACTATGTATTTAAAATCTGGGCAGTTGACAAGTTATGGCCTGTGTCTTATAAGAATTATATTTTTTTCCAACACAAAGATGTCAGTTGCTATTCATTTCAAATGTAAGTACATTTGAAAAAGTTTAATTCATTGATTATTGAAGTATCTAATTTTTTAACTTTATAGATAAAGCTCTCTGCTGGATTTCACATATAACTTCTGGATCCTACCTTTGGAGTGTAAAAAATAGTCATTCATAAAAATACTAAAAAGTCTGTTTTATTTCAAACACAAGATGAATGTCTGTCAGAAGAATGGGAGGACTACTTAGAATTCTCATTTAAAATCTGTTTTTTGGTGTTACCATGGAAAACCACACATATTACCATCCTCCACCATCCACCACTGAGCCAGTATGTTAGAATTAGCAATCTGTTTATTTATCTGAAAAAACCAATATACTGAAAAACTGAAAAATCTTGGTCAACTTTGTAAGAGGCTTTGTGATGTTTTCATTTCTTGATCCTTTTTAAAAAAATTTCAGTATTCTCCTTCCTAATGAAGCTGGGAGCAATGGTGAAGATGGTAGCTAACATTTACTTCTGTGTTCAAGGTCTAAATCTGTCGACCTTTATACTTCTAATGCTGTAGTATATAATATAATGCTTTATTTTCCCTGCTGGAAATAACAATCAGAGAAAAAAGAAGTTGGGATACAGGAGTGTGTTAGCAATGGAGCTCCTTGCACACCTATTGTAATATACAAAGGTTATCACAGTGGTCTAGGCTGTCTCTAGAGTCACACCTGGACATATTTATCCCAGCTATCTTCTGATGGGATGAGCTTCCTAAATGTAGGTGGGATGAATTCTATAATAAGTAATTTTTTAGTTAAAAGACACATTCTAGAATACATTCCACGTGACTTTTTGCATTATTTACCAGCAATTGCTATGACAATTGGAGGGCAGAGCAGCAACAGTTTTTACTGTTTGGATCACTTTGCTTTCATCTTAAAATCTGCAAGCACTGCCATTTTTTAAAATTAGTTTAAGTAGGAGAAAGGCTTTCTTTGCTTACAGCTCACATCATATTCTCTATTTTTTATTGCTGCTACATTCTACTTTAATATTTAAAATGCAAAGAAAATATATTCTAGGAATGAACTCCCACAATGCATGTATGCATTTACTAAATACAAGTTTGAAAATATGCTACTGTTTTTAAAAGACAAAGGAAAAAAAGGTATGACTGAAATAAAGCCTTTGCCTTCATCTAAGCAATATAAGCTAAAGAATATTAACAAAATTACAATACATTTCTGTTTTAAATAAAGTAAGTAAACTGCTTTTCCTAGTAAAGACTGGAATTTTTATTTTGAAATGAAAGGAAAACAGGTCAGCAACATCATACTGAAAAGCTACTACACAGAAAAAATCAAATTATGGGTCTTGAAAGTTTAGGGCTTTTAATAATTTAGTACCTGTGGAATCCAGGCCATGTAACAAGGGAGAACAGATGACACACTGGGAGAATCATGCAGATTTTCTGAAAGTCGATTTCCATCGAAACGACAGCCTTCCAGTTGTAAGCCACTGATCTGCCATGGAAATATAAAATATTTAAACATATACAACAGAATTAAAATGTCAATAATGATTACACTGTGCTTTAATAAATGATGAACCTTTTTACTGTGACCAAATTTTTAAATAACAGGAAATTAATTACTGTTATGTTCTTTGTGAGAATAGGAAACATGATTTAAAAGCAAGATCTGGACCACACTTCACTGTGAACTTCCTCTGATTTGGATTCACATTCTTTGAAATGTCGGAGAAAAATACCTGCAAATGTCATCAATTATGAAACTGCAGTTGCCTGGCATTAGATTAATGGAATTATGATAGCAACAGCCAAGTTCACAATCACTACAATGTCTAGAAGAAAAGAACAATCACTGCAATAAGCATGATTTCCTGCTTGGAACTCTGAGCACAGCTTTCAAAGAATGGAATGTGCAACTACACAGCTTCAGCAGAGGCAAACAAAATATATTGAAATAATATGAGAGAAAATTTTATTTAACAAACTCAAGATTTCTTACATATTCTATTGTTTGGCAAAGAATTTAATAAGAATCACAGATACTTCTTTAAGTAACTATGCAATGCTTTATTTGCAACGTGTTTCAAGTATTTTCTTTTAATTAAGTAATTTCAGCCTCTGAATTAGATGTTCTATTTTTTCTTCTCTGGAGTCTTCTATAAGTTAGTGACATCTATTCTAGATTCCTTAAAAAAGAAATCCAATATTTGCTGATCATTTTATTTTCTCCAGTACAAATACTACTAGTTTGCTAATCATCATCATCATCACCATCATCATCATCAGTCATTTTGGCTAACTCTCCAGCTGAAGCAGATCTCTAACAGAAGCTACAATCTGAAAATCATCTGTCTGTTATACTATCATACTAAAGCCCTGAATTAAACTTATCATACTGAGGTTGGCTTTCACCAAATGCAAGGTTCATAAAGCAGTACTGGAATTAGGAAGTACAATGCTGCTGGAAATTGGATGGATGAGTGATCACATAAGCAAAATGGAGAAAAATGTCATTTTCTAATATATTTTCCCTTGCAATAAACTTTTAAATATCTATCAGATTGCAAAAAGGAGTTAAAGTATGATGTTACAATGAAGATCAGTAGCATAGAAGATACAATGGATATCATTTCCTTAGGCAATTTTAGTATTCTAAATTTATTTATTTGACACAAAAAGATGGAATTAAGCCGTAACACAATGAGGGTTACTGTCATACTTGAAAAGCAATGCTTTCCTCCCCAGTGTTAGGGGCTTTTCATTAATAATATATTAACTGTAAACTAGCTAAGACTACATTTTGCATTTTTAATATCTAATTATTCTTATGATTGTAGACAGGCATTACACTCTTCAAGAACTTCCTTCTTTAAATTCATATTTCTCTTTTAATGCTGAGCTGGGGACTCCTCCTTACAATGTGCAAGATGTAGATGTACATATTCTAATATGAAAAAAATTGTTATAAAACATGGCATTTAAAAAAGACCTAGAACAAAGCTGTGTTTCTCCTTAGACAGACTGACCAGAGAAGTGACAATGCTCTTTGGAGCAATCCGTGCTTCATACAGATTAGGACTTACAGTGAAACCACCCAAACTGTGGATAACCTGACCCAAAACAACCCCAAATGGTAAGTTCAGAGTAGAATTTTGTCTAACTTTCACACAAATTTTAGAAAGATTCATCTCCTACGTTATTCTTTCTGTCCTTCTTGCTTTCTGCAGGGAATATTTTTAGGGAACATAGTTAAATAAATAACCTTGGCAAAGTTATTGCACGAAGACTGGTCTGATGAAGAGGTTTTAAAGATTGTAGCTAGGGTATTCAAAGCTCTGGACATCCTGAACACCTCTGAAAGAAATTTCTATAGAAGTGGGTCACCTATTAAAAAAACTTTTTACTGCACATTTCTTTTGATATTGGCAGCCCCTTTGACATTACATTTATGTAAAATAATACCATCTGATCTCCTGAAAAACTCCAATGAATAGTAGAAACTCTTTTGAAGATTAAGACCAAATTTTTACTTTCATTCAATATTAAAAGACATTAATAAAAAAACTCAACAACACTAGAACAATTACTTTCCAATACTATTTGGTGGAGTATGCCCACAGCCATGTTTTCATTTCCATAATAAACAGTATAGAGAAATTACAAATACTATGAAAGACATGAATTTCACAGCACCTGTAATATAATCATAGTATCTTTGAAATCTAGCAGACAGTAATGGCAGAAGTTGACCATAATTTTTAATTCTTGCAAAGAATTTGGCAGTTCACAGCTATTGGTACTAGTTTAGGTTCAAAAAAGTTATTTTTACACCTTCCAGACTATGTTCCTTTAAAATACCTTTGTAGAAAGTGTGCTGATACCATGGTCCAAAGCATTTGTGTTTCCAAATTTCAAATTCTCTGCAACAGATTTTCCCTTACTAATTAATGCCGTAATTTTCCATGACACGATGCAAACTGCAGCAGACTTCGGGAAGTCATACTTTCACTTCATTACCTCTACAGGCCTCCATCATTAATTTATTGCTATTTCAGGATGGAAGTATAAGGTATACTGTAAAAAAAGACCTCTGTGGATGTGTTATAATAATTTATCTGTCAGTTGCTAAGAGTGTAGCTTTGATATTAATACTCATATTGTGTATTTGAGATTTTCAATATTTTTTTATTTTTCATTATGTATATTAAGTTCTACACAAAGTCATATTACTTACTACCCCATAAGTCTCTTGTCATGTTTCTTCCTTTCTTTCACTCTTTTCTACAATAAGGAAAATGGAATGCCAAGAGGAATGACTACCTGCTTTTCTACAACAGCACAATCAGTGCACAAAGCAAACAGAAGAGATGTATTTGCATATCAATATGTGATTATAGTGCAATAGCCATACATTTTCAGTAGCTTTTGTTAAAGCAATCCAGAGTAATATTAAATAAGGTGTAATTTCATACAGATTGATTCTAAGCGATATTGAAGAAGATGTAATTTTATACAGATTGATTCTAAATCAAATATTCATCACATCCTACTAGCGGAGATCCACTCCACATTATACCTCTAAACCATCACCTGAATTAACACTGATAATTTAACATCTGATTTGATAATTCATGTAAGGCTAAGGTGTGTTCTTGGCCTGATTGAGTGCTCCTCTGCCTACTTTGTAGTTTCACTGATAGTTCTAGCACTGCATACCTCTAGCTTACAGATGATCAGAGGGTAAATTATTTGTATTTTTAGGCATAGAAAGATCAACTATCTACAACTGCTGAAGCTTGATACCATTTTTTAACATCATGGCAAGGCTGAGAAAGCATTTTCGTCATACAGATCATAAAGAGATCTTCTTCTTTTCCTTATCACAGAACAAATTCTAAGCTATCAAATCCTTTTAAAATTTAAGGCAAGAAAAAAAATCTTGAAAAAGATGTCTTCAAAATCATGCCTGACAGTTTTATTACGAAAGTTATACGAAGTATGTGTGACTATCAGGTTTAAATTCACCTGCATTCATACTTGTGCCAATCCTTGAACAGAGACATTTAAATATTTGTTGATTCAGGGACTTGAGCACAACTCACCCAGACCCTGAAACAGAGTCCCCCAACTCTGTGAGCACAGAATCAAATCTCTCAGTGGAGTTAGCTACATAAAGTGAAATAACACCACTAGCATCAATTGAGACTGATAAACCTCAGAATAGCCTATACCATGGTCTGGTTCCTGTAGGGGAGTCTGGTAAACTATAATTTCTGATTTAGGAGGGATAAAACAAGGTCCCAGCTATCTCACCACAGTATGTTTTTAAAAACTAATTTATTCTGCTTTTTTTTTTTTTTTTTTGAGCTCCCACTCAGAATAGCTTCCCATTCAACAAGGTTGAAACTGCAGATACAACATTTACCTTAACAGTATTAAAATTCATACTGCTCAGGTGAACCAACTTTAATGTACAATCCAGAGGATCCTTATCAAATGACACATTCTAGAGAACAGTTTTCTCTGAATTTATGACACTTTTATGCCTTAGTTATAGTCTCTGTAGCATAAGCTTTACTAATGGGAAAGA
>VZTT01074212.1:3110-16166 GCA_013400855.1 Buphagus erythrorhynchus | reverse complement strand
ACTGATTAAAGAGGTAAAATGGAATGAAAGAAAGAAAATAATAAAAATCCAAAATAATGCAGAAAACAGAACTGTCAGTGCTAGGTATGCTAATAACCTTACTGCTAAATCACCAGCTTTCAGATCCCTTGTACTTCATAAGTTTTGCCTTTCTGTGAAGATAAAGATGTTGAAATAAATGGGATTGAGTCGAGGTGAGGGTGGGGTTAATAATCTGATCAAGAACAAGAAGAGATAAACCTCAGTTTAACTAAGATTCAAATGAATAAATGGAGGGTTTGACATTATGGTGGTTAACACCAGGAAACAGCCTCCTTTTGGGACACAAGTAGAGTAGCTCTGCCTAGAAATGGTATTCTAACATTTAACTATGTTGAGAAAAAGAATCCCCAAGTAATTGAACTGGATGGATAAAGCTTAATTTTTTAAGGAATTTCCAGTGTCCCCAATAAAAAAAAACCAAACAAACCTCTCTGTACTCTGTCAACAATTTGGATGCTGGCTGTAAAATGCCAGGAACAGATTCAGTGAATGATTGTTGTTGTGATTGCCAGTATGTTTAAAATAGAACAAGAAAAGACACTGTATAAAAAGCCCAAAATAACAGTTCGTAAGGGTATTTTTCCCTAAAAATAAGAGAAGAAAAGCTAAAGACAAACCAAAATAAAAAGGCAGAAGTAATAGAAGTTAGTATGTCTGTAATATTTGTACAGTACAGTGTCTGTAATACATGTACAGTAATGCTGGGTGTATTTGTCCTGTAAGAGACAAAAAATCTCTAAACAGAAAAATATGTATAAATAGTAACCCTGCAAAAAATTCCAGTACAGAGATACATCTTTAGTTTTTGTTTGAAACTCAAAGATTCTGTTGCATGCATATAAGCTACCCATTCCCAACTACCACTTGAGCATCCCCTTACATGCCTTGGCAGACCAAATGAGAAATGCTGAAAGATGGTCTTAGCAAATGTTAACATTACCAAGTGCCTTGGCATACACAAAAATGTTCTTGTGCTTGACCCTATAATGTACTGTACTTAAAAACCCAACAAAACTGCACTTTGCACCAAACTGAACTGTGCTGGAAAATCACTAAATCTGACCCAAGACTTGACTTGATACCCTGTGGCCTCAAAGGGAGTATGTGCTGCTTGGTGAGCTGAAGCCAAAGTGCTCATCCTTTAACTGCTGACCTTCTGAAATGCAGCATGGTTATTCTACAGAAGGTTAATTACTTTCAAAGAATGAATTATGTTTGTTTTTTTTTTACTGTTTTGTTTTGTTATTTTCCCAAGAGTTCTAAAAATCAGAACCTTCCTAAAGAAGACTGCCATGAGACCAATCTCTCTGAATGGATGTGGGCATTCTGGCCCTGAAGAATCAGAGGGCTACAGCTGGAGGCTGTGTGGGACAGTTTTATCTGGCAGAACACAGACTGGTGTGCTCTGAGAAGCAAGAAAGGGGGAAGAAGACCACCAGCAGAGCACTCTGTGAGGAAGTGATGCACTTCCCCACAGTATCTGCTTCCTTGTCTTTGTATATCAGGGTACTGATTTTTCAGGAGCATCTCTGGGAATGAGGGAGTTTCTTTGTGGCCATTTTTTGAGGGATTGCTGACTCTTGCTCTCTCCCTGGAAAGAAAAGGAAACTAGTTCTATTAAGTTCAGTTGCTAAATATACTGATTTAATTCACGTCATAGAAAGGAGATATTGGTGGCATCAGGAGATGAATGATTCAGGATTCCTCTGGTTCCTGTTCACCCTGTAAAGAAGGTGGTATTTGGCCTTGGATCCTCTTCAAATGTTTTTCTCCTTCCCTGTTTATATAAGACATCAGGTGCTTTCAGTGACCTCCATAAAACAGACTGAGCAGAAGAAAACTGGCTCTGCTGCAGCCACCCTGTGGAAAATCAATCATTCTCCTTGGCAGTGCAGCTAAAAAACCCCAGACAAACAAGCACAACCCAAACACCACCCTATGCCATACATCAAATTTCGCAGACTTTGCCCAGCTAGGCAGCCCTATGGCAGAATTTTAAGCTACCAATTTTGGGAAAGGTCCAGGCAGTGAGACTGCTACTAAAGGAAAAGTTTCCTCATTTAGGGCATCCACCACCTCTGTGTATTCAGGACAGCAGCATTAAAGATCAGAATTAAGATGGACATAATTTGGTTGCTCTCTATACACATTTCTTACACATATCTTACACATTTCAGAAATACCAGATTCAAAAGAAGGATCCAATATTCCTAATTATTCCAGATGCAATTATTATGAATCCTATTTAGGCCAAAACATAGGTTATATAAAACTTGGTTTATAAAAACCTTCATTTAAAAATGCAAATGAAATAATTCAATAAATTCTACTGGTTAACAAAACCAGTTTGCTGAACTATAAAACTTGCAATGTTTAGTTCTTAGCTAAACCATCTTTTACTTTATAGAGATTCAGAATTATAATGTCTTTTTCTTCTCTTCTTTTCATCACAAGCCTGATGCAGAAGCACGTGTAAAGTCTGGGGACAAAAGGTCTTGGGTGTGGAATGAACTTTGAGAGGACATTAGGTGAATTGAAACTGACCTTCTCTAAGAAAGGTTTTAAGACCTCTGTGTTTGATAAAGTTCTTCCATCAAAACAACAATGTTACTTGCAACACCAAGCACTCACATTTTAAAAATAATTACAATTCTCTAAAATATCACCAAGAGCCCCAACAGACAGAAGGGCCAGAAATTCCACATGGTTTACTAGAGATGTCATTAGCACTAATCATTTTTACATAGAAACATTCACATTCCTCAATAGCTGGTGACAGTACAAACACTCAGATAAGAAGAAGAGGGGTTTTAATGCAGTAAGAAGGTTTATTTTTTCATCATCTTCCCTTTCAGTGTAAATTCTGTAGGCTTTCACAAGTACTGATCACTTACAACATAAGGGACGTGGAAGCATTGTGCTGGATGAAATAATTTTGAAATGTCTGACTGTGATACATATAAAAGACAAAAATGTGATGACTTTTTTATAGAATTATTTTAAGTAGAATTATGTTTTCTTGAATATTTTATACCAGGAAAGTGAAACTGAATATGAAAAAATATTTGGTTTAGAGCCAAGTCCTTTTTCCAGGGTCATGGCTTTATAATAATGTACAATTATTTAATGGATTCTGGTAAAAAATCCTTCAGTTTTCTGAAGAGCAGCAAAATTATTCTTTACTTGTTACCTCAGCCCTTTGCTGTAGCTCTGCAGGGGTAATCTGCATTGGACCTGCTTTTAGCTCTTGATGTCCTCTCCTTCCCACCCCACCTCAGCACAAAGAAAGTTCAAAGCAGGATAATGAGGCAATTTTGCAGATGCTTAAGGGCACTGCTCCAAGCATGGGCAGTAGCATGGCAAAAGGTACAGGTTTTATTTGATAAGAAATGAAATGGGCAGGATAGGCTGATTTATTGGAACAAGTCCAGTTGTCCTCTCAGCGAATAACAGAAGGATTTTTAAATGGTGATGGGTGGTATGCATCAGGTGGTGTATCGGGTGAAGATAGAAAAGAAATTAAAGAATGATGCAAAACCTGAAAGGAGGTTGTAGCAAGGTGGGGCTTGGTCTCTTCTCCCAGGTAGCAAGTGACAGGATAAGAGGAAATGGCCTCAAGTTGTTCCACAGGACATTTAGATTGGATATTAGGAAACATTTCTCCACTAAAAGGGTGGTCAGGCATTGAGACAGGTGGAAGTGGTGGAATCACCATCCCTGGAAGTGTTCAAAAGCTGTGTGGATGTGGCACCTGGGGACAGTTTAATGGTGAACAAGGTGGAGCTAGGTTATCAGTTGGACTTGATCTTAGATGTCTTTTCCCAACATTAATGATTCTATGCTTTTATTATTCCAAGAACTGGATGAAGATGAGAAAAGAATATTAAAATGGCTGAGCTGTTTCTGTTGACTTGTAATTTTCCCTCCAAAGAGAAAAGCATCAGCCTCTGGAAGCTTGGTTTGGAGATGGGAGCTACACTAACCTGGTGTGTCAGACCTGCTTCTCTCTTGGCTTGCCATGGATTCCCTTCCACCCCTCCAGTCAGCATGAACATTTTTGCTTCGTTTGGAGACTTTCTTCTTGCTGCTAGATTAGCTTGTCTCTACTTGAGCTTGCACCAGAATCAGTGTATTTTGGAGCCTTTATATGGTATGAGATCTGCTTCCTCAAAGTAGTCTCTGCATTAATGTCCAGTAAAACATCTCAATTTTATGGGGAATGGTAAAGCTTTCGAAAAGAAGATACAGCTCAGGAGGAGTTCAAGATCTGTCTATGAGGTATTTTGTAATGATGATGCTTTTGGGTATACAAATTAAACAACCAAACCCACCTGTTAGAGAGAAGAGCCAAAAAATGGCAGTCAGTCTCATCACTGCATTTTTCCTGCATGTAAAAACAGCAACGTTATGACTGTAAGAGCAGAAATTCTTTTCTTTTCTAATAAACAAAGCAGGCATAGGCAAAAGGAAAATCGTTAGGTGGCCCAACATGTGTAATATTAGACGTGTACACACAGTATACTTCAGATGCACACCACAGGGGTATAATGGGGTGTATTTAAGCAGCAAGCATTGTCACAAGACTGCTCACAGCAAAGAGCTTCAAGGACTTAAGAGATTCAGTAATATGAAATTAGATGAATAGCACAGTGGTTACCCATATAGAATAAAAAGTGATTGTAAGTGAAGCTATTTCAATTTAGGTAAAGTATTAAATGGGGTCCCTGGGGATCATTACTTGAATTTGTACTGTTTCTAATCTATAAAAATGCCCTAGGTGAAAAACCTAACTGCAAACCCATACAGTTTTCTGTGAAATAAACAAGGGAGAAGGTAGAGTACAGAACAGTCAATGAACAAATGTAACTTTGAACTAGGTCAGCATATAGCAAACAGAATCTGTTAAAGAATACATAGCCAAGCAGATGGGATCTCAGAGCTGGGTAAATCTGACAGGAATAGAACTGTACTTGGTTCAGAAAAATTTAGAACGGAACACAAATGAATTGTGGTAGAAGGCAAGAAAGATCTGGTCATGTAGGTAGGCTGAAAGGCTGGAGGCTCTGAATCTGGAAAGTATAATGGCAGAAAGTGATATTTCATCTCTAGCAAAGCAAAATGGAAAAAATCGCAAACTCCAGTTAACTTTTGGAACAAGCAATTCCAAATTAATTTAAACATGAAACCTGATCCAGCTTACTCTGCACCCTGAAGAAAGCTAGGGAAGTTTGAGATGAATGCTGGCAAAATCTACTGCCGACCAATTTAGAAAACCTCCAGTGATCTATCCCAAAAACCTGAGCCAGAATCAGATGTACTCCTTAATGCCTTCCAGAAGAAACTAGCAAAGAGACTTGGAAGAAATAAAAGGAAGTGTCAGAATTTTTATCCCAACATTTAAGAGTAATACATGAAACAGTTTTCCCTGTGGATTATTCACCTTACTCTAATTTGCTTAAATGTGTTGCTAAGTTAAAGATTTTCCTATTTGTTTTTGTCTGTTTGTTTGATTTGGTTTTTGTTTGGTTGTTTTTTTTTTTTGTTCTGTTTTGGTTTTTATTTAATATGGGATTGATATTTCTGTAGTTTTGAAGTGAGATTTATAGTTCTGTAATTTTGTTTTGTCTTAATTGGTAGCTCTGCCAAAAACTGCCTAGTTTCCAAAAATGCCTTTCTATTGTTTATCTCCAGTTAAAAGATTATCTGAAAAACCCTAGATATATTTGATAGGATCAACTGTGTTGTCAGATATAGCTGGGTATTGACTGGAATTCCCACATGACTATGAAAAAACAGTTGTGATTTTTTGTTTTGTTTTGTTTTGTTGGTTTTTTTGGGTTTTTTTTTGTTTTTTTGTTTGTTTTTTTTTTGTTATACATGGATATGATTTTTTTTTACCAAACCATTTTTACTATGACAACCTCTCACATCATACATGAAAAATATTTTTATTACATTATATTCCTTCACTTCTACCAGTACTTTTTGTTTATCAGGTGCAAAAATGCCTGCATTTTACACACCTGCTCCTTGCTGTGTAACATATCTGTAAATAAAGTATGGTCTTGATCTCTCTATCTCTTTTATTTCTTCTCTTTAAAAAATGATGCACAGTGTGTGTGCTCTGTTATCTGTTTCTCTTTTTATGCCCAGAACTATGTGTCTCCTGGGCTCCTCTTTTGGCAAAAGGTAAGAACAACATTTCTACAGGCAATGGAATTAGCTATATTTTGTTTTCTGGAGTGAACTTTGTCCGCAGAAGACTGATTCAAATGCCTCTTTAAAAATTTTGGTCTATCTGCTTGTTGAGACTGAATGTAGGATGAATTTTTAACATGGAAACAATTATTCCTTTCCAATACTGATACTGCATTTTCTTTCTCACCCATATGCTTAGTGCTTAGTTCCCTCCCCAAAGGGGACAGTCATTCCTGTAAGTTGTGTTTTTCACCCATTTATGTTCCATTACCTGTTCCCGACTACTCCCTGGTGCATGGGCTGGGTTGTTGTACAAGAAAGCAATGTCTTGCTTGGCCTAGTCAAGCTATAGACTATTCACCTGTACTGGAGCAGTGAGCTGACAGAGGTGGTACTTCTTGTCATCAACTCATGTTGCTGGAGCTTGCAAACTACTGTGCAGTGATAAAATCAATTTCATCTATTTAATTTAATCCCTTACTTCTTTCTGTTGTGGCAGTTTACATTGCCATAATGGCTGCAAACTTTGAAACTCACCCATAGCCTTCTGCTAGTGTTCTTCTGTTGTGTATCCTTAATTGTGACTTCAGTGTCAGAGAATTGCTTACCTTTCATAATCCCCATGTCTTTATTGTGTATTGGACAACTATGGTTGTGTTGTAAGTTATAATTGCATAGTTCAGGGTTAATTCTGCATTTTTCAGCGAACACTCAGTTTTTATTCCAAAATGATCAGATCTCAGTTACAATCTTATCTCATATCTGGTCCTAGTTAGACTTGCAAAATTGGCTTAGATTGATCACAACCCCCTCTGTAATTTCACATTCTTCTGTGCCCTGATTAAAAGCACATACTTCATGTGTTTCATTTTTACAAGGAATGCAGTGCTCCTTGAATTTCTGGTACTACTTCATACTTACACTTCTCTAAGATAGCTGAAAACTATTAAACATTTTGCTCTGAGTCAGCCAGTGCTAAGTGAAAAATCAGACCACCTCCCATGTATCTTCTCATTTTTTGGCTCCTATTCTTTGCAAGTACATCTGAAGTGCTGTGTGAATCTCCTTATGTTTCTTCTTTTTGTAGATGTTTCCAGCTTTCTTCGTGCTTTTAGCTCCCTCATTCTTCCACAGTGTGCATAATTTAAAAAACAAAAATGTCATTACTGCAGCAGTTGCTAAGCTGAAATCAGTCAGGTTTCTGTGCATAGTGCAGGTTATCCCAGCATTTTGAGCAGATGTTGCCACCTTCAGAGAAGTGTTTGTGCTTAGCCCTGCTGCTGGGCTGTGCAGTCCTGCAGCCATCCTGCTGTATTGCAGTGCACAGCTGCACAGGCAGCCAGACCTGCTGCCCAGGTGAGCTTGTCTGTGTGAACTGGCAGAAGGAAGAGGTGGCAACATATATCTAGGGAGGAACAAGAGGGTTACAACTACACCTTTCTTCATTGGTTTACAGTTAGAGCAGTTTAGACAAACCCTGAAATCACACTTGCAGACCTCCATCATCCAGTTTTGCTTGTAGCTGCTTCTGTCTCACATGTGTGAGGTTTTAGGTACAAAAAACTGCCCTTTGCCCTGTGCCTCTCATTCCTCATCACCTCTTCATTGAGTACCTCTGGACTATGCTACAAGCTTAAGCATGGTTAAAGATTGGCAAATCCCTGAGAAGCTTTAGTTTTCTTGGGTTTGAGCTCTTTTAATTTTTTTTCCAAATTCTGGACAGTACTATTGTACTAGTATTTATTCAAGTAGAAAAATGGCCTCCACACTGAGAGTACAGCAAATTATATTTACCTTTATATCTCTTTGCTTAGAGATCTGCTAGAGCATGTTTAGAAGTAAAAGACTCACAGAAAACCAAAATCTTCCCTTTTGCTGTGCCTGGTCCTTTCAGCACAGCAGAAATGATCCAGTACTGAGGTGATGTTTTCCAGAGTAAAGAAAAGTAAATTAAATTACAGATTCTTTTATTCTAACAGTCACATTTCTACTGAAACATGGCTGAATTTATACATGAAATGCAGAGATTAAAGAGTTCCACCACACAATACAAATTTAAATTTTAAAAAGCAACTCTTTTTGTTTTTCTATTTTAACTTTCTTCATGAAACTAAATGCACGTCATGGGAAAGGAAAAAAAGAACAAACCTGGTGTTTATAGATGGGCATTGGAACTGAAGCAAGAAAAGCAAAACAAACAAAATGTGTTTTTGTACCGAACTGCTTTCCTCCTTAACCTTAAATAGCAGATCTCTCAGTGTTGTTGATATCCAGAGCATGGTGGGAAGAGCTGAGATCCACAGCCAGAGTTGCAGCTGGGAATAGCAGCATTTTCCATGAGACTCCTCTGAACAAAGCACCCCATCTGTTTCGTAACACCACAGCCTGTTTCTAGGGCCACATGTGACACAGCTGGTTGGAAGCCTAAGGGGTGGTCTCTGGCATGGGGGGCTCCTGGAGCTGGAGAGAGAACCCTCTGTGCTGGACTGGGAATGCAGGAGCTCCCAGCATCACAGCAGGGGACAGCAAGATGGGCTCTGGAGGAAGGATCCTCCTGCACAGACACTTAACAGATAGCATTGAAGGGAGGTTCCTTACCAGTAAATCAGTGGGATTCTAGGACAGCCTCCCACAAGGACTAGCGTGACAAGAAAGCTAACTGATTTCAACATCAAGTTTTATAAATGTGCAGAAGTGATTTTATGCTGTTATTGTATAAAAACAGGGAATAGTGCTCTGTGACTGAAGACATTTCTGCTAGATTTAAAGTCTAAAGCAAATAAGAAAGACATTTCCTCAATTGAGTATAGGTGGAATGATGGAATGGTTTCCCTATGAAAACCTTCAGCCCATGAGAATAGGCTTTGTCACAGAAACCTTAACAGAAATTTAACCCTGGAACACCAAAATACTTATTCTGTATTGATGACTTCAGTAGTGATGGGTGCATCAGCAACTGCTACAGGATGCTTATATCCTGTCATCTTGAATCTATCACAACCTCTTAGGACCTAGTAAAGTCATCTGCAAACTGCTGGATGACCAGGTTGCTTTAATTTTACCAGCAACCTGTGATGTGGTAAAGCAAATGGTCTGTCAGTCTGGCCATTGCAAATGGGACATGAGTGTAAAATAAAATAAACTGTATATAGAAGAAGAAACTCCACGGTGAATTGTGAATCTTCATGTTTAATTAAAAATCATCTTATTTACGTGGGGCTGCTACAGAATTTTTAGTTCACTAGACTTACATAAAAAAATCAGACAAATTAGACAGAACTGGTATTTTGTTGGTGCAATTTTTAGGCATTAGCTATTAAATCTGTCTTCTCTCCTGTGAACAGAGGATTTCCTGTATAGTTTTTTGCCCTCTGGTGAGAAAATCTGCAAGTAAACCTCAAGTATTTACAAAAAATGGAAGCTTGACAGATACAGTTTGGATCATTCTGAAGTTAGAATTTGATTAGAAAGACAAACATTTCTCATTTTTAATTAAATGCATATTAAAAAAAATCTGAAATATGCATATTAAAACTGATAGTTATTACAACCTTAATTTAAACATTATTTCGATTTGGCCAAATATAGTTTAAGCTGTCTTTTAAAAAATACTGCCATACCATGAGCATCTCAGAATAATCCTTTATATTAACTGCAGAAGGCTTCTAAGAATGCTCTGATAGCAAGACTGTGAAGTGCAAGCTTACATGCAGTGTTGAAGATATTCATTAAAATTGTAATTAGGCTCACGATTAAATTCAGTCGCAGTAGAAACTTTGTGTGTAAGTGTTGCTACAGGAAGAAACCTCCAGTCTGAAAATTAGTTCAACAGTCTGAGCTATTTTAATTATGCAGAGTTGATTATCATTGGAGAAAGAAACCTTTATTACCGCACCAGAATACTGATTCCTTCCACCCCCCAGCACACTGCTTGTTTTTCTGGGTTAGAGTGTGGTCTGTTTTCATAGCCTAATGATGTTCCTCGTAAATAATAAGAAAGTTAATCTGAGTAAGTTCAGGATCCTACTATTAACATTATTTTAAATGACCATTCATATGATAAGACCTATCTTGCTTAACATGTTACAGCGGTAGTTGTATATAGAAACTTTTAGTGAGGTGTTTTTTAATTTGCAGAATTTTACAAAGCTGCATTCCAAGGCAACATCTTGTTTCCATTTTTGCAAACCTAAAGCTAGTGACAGAGATGTTGATGGATGGCTTTAACTGTCTCAAATGTCACAAATATACCTAAATTTGGCAAATCTGGGTATAGCAGAAGGAAATGTCCCTCCCCCTATTCATGTCTAATTTGATTATCGGCAGAGTCCCCTATCTTAGCAGCAGATTTTATACATCAGTTGAGAGGAGTTTGATTCTCTGAAATGGAACTTGACTTTATTTCAAGTGAAAAAGCAGAGGGTACAGCACACACTCGCCTTGCCAACCCCTTCAAGCACATGTCCCAGTATGGTTTGGAGGTGATGAGTAGCTGTGCAAAGATTTTTTGGGCAGGGTAATCTGATGGCAGCACTGTGCTTTGTTCCCTCACTTAGTCTGCAGTGGCTAAAGAGGCAAGGTAGTTGTTGCCCTGATCTGAAAGGGTTCTTCCATCCATCCCCTATTTTTCATCCATTGTCCTGGAGTTTAATTTCTAGGCTTCACACACAGATTAGTCATTTTTTGTGTGGTTTTTTTTCTTCATGTCTGCTGCTTTTCAGATGTGTGTACCTTTTCCAAATGTGCCAGCTTTCTCCAAGCTGCTTCTTCTTTGTATGTGTATCTGTGATTCTGAGACTCTTGGAGATGTGTAGATATTGAAACTTGGTTATGTAAACCACGTAAGTTATGAACTATTTCTTTAATTTGTAATAAAGCAATGGATATGTCAAAATAAATTGATGTATTCAGTCAGATTTACAAACTTAAATCCCAACTACCTATTTAGGTACTCTGATGTGATACATTCTGCCCTACTATCTATATTTCAGTGCCTAGAAATATGTATTTTTATTTGAAAATAAAGTATTTACGGTGGAGTTAGGTTTATACAGGTGAGCTAATTCACATGGCAAGGCATCACCGGATGGAAGAAAGAAAGAGTGGGCAATTCACTGAAAGAAGTGGCAAGTTTGTTCTGTGGTCTAATATAAACATGCAGTTCTTCATCCACTTGCTATTGTTACTGCTGCTAAAAATAGAGAAAACCCTCATCTAAGACTTCAGACCAAACAGATCTCACTGTTGTCACCTCAGTTGTAGAGAGAGGCAGCAACTCTTGTAAAACCAGAATACATTACCCTTCTTCATCTTCTTTTTTTTTCAATGAACTGGTTTGTGTCTGCCTGAAAATGTTTGGTCTATTGGATGCACAAGTTTAAGATTAATTCCTGATTGCTGTAGGTGTTGCTACATGGCAATTTTTTGTATTCATAATTATTTTCAATAGTGCACTGTAATAGGTGCTCCACATATTGCTGGTGGAGCCTGGCAGGTTATTAATGATGTTCCACATTATTCTTTTGGGAGGGAAGTGAACAGACCTACAACTCTGATCTGGTTGAATTCTGTGCTACTGGCAAATGTATTTTGAAAGGATAAGGAAGTTTCTGGTACAGAGCCAGCCTGGGTGGATATGTGGGGGTAAGAATCCCAGATAGTGACATGAGTGGTTTTTTGTGATAATTATATACTGATTTTACTTGGTTTTTCATTGGCTTCATGTTGCCAGGAAGTGACTGGAGCAACCCTATCTCCACATTAACTAAGGCTGGTTAACTTATTTGTTAGGTGCTTTCACCACAACAACCCTAAGAGTACCAGAGTGGTCTCTCCTTTCTGGGAAGACTGCTTATGTCCAGCTGAGAGTACCAGGGTGGTCTCTCCTTTCTGGGAAGACTGCTTATGTCCAGCTGAGAGTACCAGGGTGGTCTCTCCTTTCTGGGAAGACTGCTTATGTCCAGCTGAGAGTACCAGGGTGGTCTCTCCTTTCTGGGAAGACTGCTTATGTCCAGCTGAGAGTACCAGGGTGGTCTCTCCTTTCTGGGAAGACTGCTTATGTCCAGCTGAGAGTACCAGGGTGGTCTCTCCNCAGAGGCTATGTGTCCCCCTGTTCATGTGGTCAAGTGTGAGCATCCAGTGCAGGCAGACATAGTTCTTCATCGTTGCTGACAGGTTTCTTGCAAGGTATGTTTTACTTGCTAGATAGTCCCAAATTAGTAAGACGTGAGTGGGACTCTCCAATGGATATTCCATAAAATTCTCTAACATTCCTTTACTATGAGGGGATTTTTAAAAATGGAGGAAGGATGGAGGGGAAAGACTGAAGGAGATAGCAGTGCACATCTCATTCTGGGCCTTGAAGTGCTTTCTGAAAGGATTTCAGACTCAATCTCACTGAAAATTATTTTTAAGGACACCTTAGTAGTTCCTTTTTCGAGTTTTTAAATTAAGTTTTACTTTATACAGTATGAGTACTGGTGGTTTTGGATTTTTAACTGATTTACAGAATATATTTTTTCTTTCATGTTATTTTCTGTCTTGCTGTCTGTATTAGAGAAATAAGGGGTAATCATATATTCATTGTGCTTCTGCTTGGTGACAATTGGTGCTGCTATCTTTTTACTACAATGGAGGCTCTTAGTCATGTGTCATTTCCTTAATATGATTTTTCAAATAAGTAAGTTTTCCCTTTATTCTAGCCAGTTGTCTGTGTTTATAATGTATATATATCTTTCTCCATTGAAATACTGAATGCAGAAAAAATATGAATTTTAAGAAATATTAATGTGACATGATCAATACAAGCCTTACCAG
>VZTT01074211.1:52865-64575 GCA_013400855.1 Buphagus erythrorhynchus | reverse complement strand
AAATATATCTTCACCATAGCTTTTCAAAAGAATTTCAGCTCAGAACTAAGGCATGGGGGTATGCCCCTCCCAACTGGGACCTGACTCCTTCCTCACTAACCTCGGTGTCTCCATGCTGTTTTCTCTTCTCTTACTCTTGTCTTACTCTTTCCTTTTTCTGATTTGGGAGAGAATTGGTGTTTGTAGGTTCATTCCTTCTCAAGCTTTATCAATTGAATCAGTTTTTATGAAGTTCTGCAGCACTGGAAGTTTGATCTCATCCAGGTCCTGCACTGGGGAAATCACTTGCTGTGTCTCTCCGTTAGTCACGTAGTCCCTGATGACACCATGAGAGTTGTGCTGGCTGCCAGTGCCACCCTGTGCCTTCTCTTCATGTGGGGTGCCAAAAAAAAAAAGAAGCTGCTGCCGCTGCTTTTATCCTTCTATCTGCAGCATGGCTAGCTAAAAGCTGCTGAGCAAAGTTCATTGCAAGCCGTGCTGAGACAGCCATGGCTGTGCAGTGCTGCCCCAGCCACACCAATTTCGGCTGAGCAGTCATGGCTTGTGGCTGCTCCTGGCCTCAGGGCTGCCCCCAACGCTGGTCACGGGGCCACTCCTGGTGCTGGTCACGGTCACATGGTCACCCTGGCACTGGTATAGACCCCCTGCAGGCATGGCCCGGCGGCACTGCTGGAAAAAGGACTGGCAGGCTCCACTGGGAAGGGGGCCTGGCCTTGCTGGGAAGGAGTCCCAGCCACCCTGCCAGAACGGGGCCTTGGCGGCCTCTAGGAAGGAGCCAGTGCTGCAGGAGAGCCCGGTCTGGCCCCGCCCTGCCAGGCCACAGGGACCACGCGGGGCTGGCCCAGCCAGCACCCAGTCACTTGTTCAAAGGCCAGAAGCAAGAGAGCTCCTCATGGGCTTGCCCATCCTTAAAAGTATTTTCATAGTGGCCTATATAGCTCTTTTAAGTGGTTTAACTGGGTGTCAATCTTCAAAACTAGCCAGCTGATTGGTTAACCAGATGTCAATCTTCAAAACTAGCTGGCTGATTGGTTCTTCAAAACTAGCCAGCTAATTGGTGTTCCCTCCTCGTTTAACCAAACTGCTACAATGATTTCTTCCATAACCTCGCCTGGAATAGAGGTCAGGCTGGCAGGTCTGTAGTTCCCCTGATCATCTTTCCAACTCTTCTTGTTGATGGGTATTACATTTGCTAATTACCAGAAAACTGGAACTTTTCCAGTTAACCAGGACTGTTGGTAGATGATCGAGCTTGGTTTGGCAAGTTTTTTCACCAGTTGTGTCATTACTTTGGGGTGGATTCCACCAGGGCCCATAGAATTTTAGCCTGAATGTGCATGCCAGCTTCACTTCTATGCATGGCAGTAGTGATGTTCAGTCCTCCCTGGGGTCTTTTGCTCACTCGGTGTGTAGCTCCACAGAGGCTTTTATGTCATGATCTCACCCTAAAATAAGGCAAATAATTAGTCACTGGAAGAAATTTGAAAAACTGGGCATGTAGAGAAAGATGTTAAGAAAAGCCTTTGGTTTAAGCCTGAGACTACATGCTGATGTTGGTACAGCAAGATGATTGAAGAGTTCAGGTTGGTGGTCCAGAGCACTATCATGTATGTGTGACTTTTTACTAACAACTTCCTCTGTGTGAGATACTCTTGAGTTTTTACATGTGTAAGTACAGCTTCAGGGTGAGCTAAACGATGTTTGGGAAACAAACAGAAAACAAACTGGGATCACTTTAATGGGCATGACAACAGCTGCAGCATGTGCATGCATCTCTGGATATGTGGATCTGTGTGTTTGGATAAATACAGAGACTTTTTTTCTCCATAGCACTGTCTTGAGTCTAGAGCTCTTTTGCAGGAGATCTTCAAATCACAATGACGGGTAATTCAGGTAGTCAGGGTGTTCAGAACTGCACAAATCTCAGGGAAGAGAAGGAAGTTTTCTTTCTAAAGGCATGTTCTTCAGTAAGTCTAAAGACTATGAAGGTTCTCTGTACAGAAGAGAAGAATTTGCTTTGCTGAGAACACTGACAAGCTAGGCCTGTGTAACTCTTTCCTGTAACTTTTTTAAAAAATACTCTTTATAAAACAATAAATTTATAGCTGAAGGGCAAGAGCATTAACTTTATTTAGCACACAGAAAGCTTTGCAAAAGCATCACACCCTTCAGTATCAGGAATCAAAAAAGGACAGACACCAAGAAGGCAATCCTGGTGCAGGTCCCACAGCCCTGCCACGCACAGAGCCTGGTAGCATACCCTACCAAAAAGATTACTAGTGTCAGAAATGGTACTACTTCACACCAAAACTGCTCCTGCACAAGTCAGCTGAGGGGTAAGAAAGGCTTTGAATAGTCTGTTTCTAAAACAGAACATATCAGTGGCTGTGAAAGGTAAAACCTGTGAATTTATGTGAAAAACATGGTAACAATTCTGCTCAACTGCAGGGAATCATGTGAGATGAGCTATCTGGGAAGTTTTTGTTCTTGAGGCTGGAACTTGTGTCTTCTGGGTGTGGTCCCTAAAACCCCCCCTGATGTCACCAGGGAGTCATTGTGACACTTGTGACAACTAGGCTTTTGGTTGCTCAGGGCAGGTCTGAAGGGCCACAGTGCCTGGCCTCCTCCATCAAGGACAGACATCCAGTTGTGTGCTTTCTAAGGGTGCAGAGAAGATTTGCTGGACAAGGACACTGGCAGGGCCTGGGGCATGTCTGTGCCTCTTGGGAGGAGTGAACACCATCAGTGGGACTGCTGCATTTGTTTCACTGAACTGCAGGGGACAAGGAGCCAAACCCCAGGGTGGTCCCAAAGCACCTGGCACCAAACACCACAGGAGAAGCTAAGGAGGATGGATCACGATGTGGGTGAAGCTCTAAGGTCTGAGCAGGATGTCCCAGTGTCAGGGAGGAGCGAACGCCGTCAGCGAGGACGCCGGGTTTCTTTCAGCGAACCACAGACATCGAGGAGCCGATCCCCACAGAGGCCCTACAGCACCTGGCACCAAACACTGCGGAAGAAGCTGAGGAGGATGGAACGTGATGAGGGACGAGCTCTAAGACCCGAAGGGGACATCCCAAGCTCCTCGGGGTGGAGTGAGCGCCAGCAGCGGGGGCGCCAGATTTCTTTCACTGAACCATAGGTGGCAAGGAACTGATCCCCATGGAGGTCCCGCCGCCATGCTGGGCACAAGACTGGTAGTGCACCCTACCAATAAAGGAAGTACTGTACGCCCTGTTACCAGTGTCAGGAATGATGCTACTTTAGACAAAAACAGCCCCTATTCCCAATTGCAAAAATAAAGTCAAATCCAATGCTCAAGCCTGGGGCCAAGGATCTATTCTCCATCATAAAATGTATCTGAAAATCTAAAGACACCCTTGCAAGGCCTTTTCAGGTTAAGAAGATAGCAAACATGAAACGAGTGCTGATTTTGTCATATTCTATTTTATGCTGTTCTATAAAATGTGGTACTGAATATTTTGTATAGGACTGCCTTTATTCCCTATATTGTATTTCCACATCAGCTGTTATCAACTGAAGATATTACCACTTTTTCTCCTTTCTGCCCTGATATCAACACCACCAGTGGCTTATTAGAAAAAGCTCTTGTCCTTCCATATCTGTTTTCTCATGCTTCATTCCAAGTATCACCCAGAACAGCTTTTCCTGTTTTTTACCTTTCTTCTCATAAGGTTGCAGTGAAAAGTGAAGTCAATTTACAATTACTCTGCCTCGCACTACCTATAATGCCAATCCAAATCTAATGCCTGGTAGCAAGCCTCTGAAAAGCTTTATCTTCTCCTGCTTCCTTAGGGACTTTAAAAATAACCCTCAAAGCCTTGATAGAGAAATTTGCCCTCATGCTATGCCCTGTACAAAGCTTCAGGTTTAATGCCCAGAGTGGCAGTATAGGCCACAGACTCTTCAGACCATGGCAAAGACTACCAAAGTCATTCACAAACTGTGCTGTGCCAAGAACTGTTACTTTCAAGTAAGACTGGAGCAAAAAGAGGTGTTTAAATACATTAATTAATGGACAAAACCCCCCTGCATTAAATTTTTGTATTTAACTGGAGTTGGCCTCCACTTTGTACACTCCTTGTGTCACTCCATGACTAGTACCACCACAGAACAGAAGTTTTAAGATGCTGCTCTGAAGGAATTCAGATGAAGATCAAGCTGCCGACTTCTGGGTCTCAGATTTGATGTGCAGCAAGTTGCTTCAATTATAAATTGTGACCTGCCAACCAACAGGGAAAACTATGGTCACCTGCAACACACGCTGTGATAACAAAGCCAATTATTTTAGAGAGAATTTTCACTCATTGCAGCCCTCATACTTTTGTTTAGCATGTTAGCTGTCTATGCATTCATTAATAAAATCGCCTAAAGAGGGAAAAATTAAGATGTGGAGACCTCATGGATGACCAGCTTCCATGAGGCAACTTGCAGCCTGGAGGCAGCAGTCTGAGCCCCTCCTCATAGGAGCTGCTCTAGTCCCTTCATTGTTTTTGTGGACCTTTGCTGGAGGCTCTCCAGTATCTCCATCTCTCCTCGTGTTGTGGGGCGCAGCACTGCCCAGAGTACTCCAGGCCTGGCCTCACCAGCACAAAGCAGAGGGGGAGGATCACATCCCCCTCTCCTACCTGCAAAGCCTGCTGAGGAGTAAAAAATGCCTTGAGATTGTTTATTTCTAAAGCAGAGCAGAGTGCTGGGTATGAATATGAAATCTGTGAATTTATATTAAAAAATGGGACAGGAAACACTTCTTTTACATATGTCTTCTTAAATAGAAAGTACTGAACACTTGTAGTGTCGTAATTTATTCACCAGCTTCTTTTCCCATCCAGAAATGCATGCAGAAACCCAGAAAAGCAGTGTCAGCATACTGAGCATGCACAAAAATTATTCTCTGGCTAGACTTCAGTGAGACTGATGATGGGACTTCAGACCTAGCTGAACTGGGAAAAAAACATAGCTTTCACTTTTTTTTAAAACATCTTTTTCTTCAAGCCCTTGAAACACTTTTGATTAGTGCTGCTCAGTATTCATATTGTTCTGAAAGGATTCAGTTATATTGCCTTAGAGCAGTGCCTTAGAACAGTGCCAGTTTGGGCAATAGTATTTGTCTTTATTCAGAGGGGTCAAGCTCTCTATCAGAAGCAGTTGCAACAACCTCTAAAGTTTGTGTACATCTACACATGTGAAAGCTTTCTCTAGGGGAATGCTTTAAAAAATTGTGAGTATTGATCAGAGAAGTTCATAACTTTGTCTATATTTTTGAAAAAAATGTTCTTCATCTCTTCATTTTACCATCCATCAGAGCAGAATTTACCAAATTCCCATATGTACACAGCATCTTTGAAATATGATGCAACTCCTAAGGAAACAGCAGCACTGTGTCATGTTTTAAACCCAGACAGAAATTAGGGTACCATGCAGCCATTCGCTCACCCTGCCCCTCCCACTCCCCCGCCTCGGTGGGATGGGGAGAAGAATCGGAAAAAGGTAAAACCTGTGGGTTGAGATAAGAACAGTTTAATTATTGAAATAATGATGACAACAACAACAATAATAACAACAACAGTAGTGATGATAAGGGAGATAACAAAAAGAGAGAGAGCAATAAAATCCAATAAAGAGAACTGATGCAAAATGCGACTGCTCTCTACCCACTGGTCAATGCCCATTTAGTCCCCAAACAGTGATTGGCACCTCCTGATAACCAGCCTCAGTTAATAAACTGAACATGATGTTCCTTGGTGTGAAATAACTCTTTGGTCAGTTTGGATCAGGTACTGTGGTTATGCTCCATATCAGTATTTTGTGCAGCTCCTCACTGGCAGAGCATGACACACTGAAAAGTCCTTGACTTTATGCCAACACTGTTCAGCAACAATTAAAGCATTAATGTGTTATCAGCATTATTCTCGTGATAAATCCAAAACACAGTACACCAGCTACCAGGAAGAATATGTCCCAGCTGAAAGCAGGACACACTATAACAGCATGGCACAAGTAATGTCAAATTGTAATTGTTGAAAAACGAAACTGTTCCTGACCCTTCTCTGAGCAAGTAGGCTTCTCTGGATGTCAGTATGCCTTCCTTGGGCTGACCTGTTCTCCTGTAATCCTCTCCACTCCTCTCAGGGTTAGGTAATTGAACAGAATTGCCAGAGATGCAGTAAAACTTTGGACCATTCCAGGAGTGAGGTAAGGAAGGAAGCTCAATCCCTTTCTGTTAATTTGATTCCCAGGACTGATATTCACTCTGAATAGGATGAAGCATTGCCTTTGCTCAGAGCCTGAGCCAGAACAACTTGACCCTTGCTTTAGTGCCTCTTTGAGTCATAGGGGCTGGGCCCTCATTTCCATTTGTGTTTTGCACAGGTCTGTTGCACTCCAGGTCTTTTGTGTTAAAACAACTTTTGGAAGCTGGGGACTGGTGCATCTGGTATAGATAGAGCTAACAGACCCAGAGGCATCCCAAACCATTATCACATTTGTCAGACAGTCTTTTTTTATTCAAGTACACTTTCAAATCATCTGCTTTCAACACACAGAAAGTCTTTGTGAGTCATTGATTGTATTTTTTTTTCCTCCACAATGCTGTTTCTCTTGCTTCTGTATTTAGAAACAAATGGGCTCTCTGTAGTAAACTCAGTCATCATTGATATTCAATACCAGACATGCAGCTAAGGTTTTTTGAAAGTGCTTAAGAAAGCTTAAAGTCAAGTTCTACTGATGCACAAGAAAGATGGGTGAATTATTTATGAGTGCTCATGAAAAGCCCACTTACGGGTATTAGAAAACTGATTTGTGTTCATAAAACTCCACTCTTTGCAGACACAATGTAACTTAAAAGAGCTTCTTAATGGAGTCTAGCTAGAACCTAAAATCAATATTTCATTTATCCTAAAGAGAGCCTTCACTTTCCAGAAGGTACAAAAAATAGTGTCTAGAATAAGGAATTGAGAGGGTTTGCCTGATAACATCATGCATTCCTTCATCCACTAGAATTATCACGTGATATCACTCATTTTCTTTATTTTCACTTTACACTGTCCTTCCTTTTGATATCCACAAATTGATAAATATTTTCCAGCTCATAATTAAGCATCTGATTTAAACTTAGAGGTACACAATTTTGTGTATGAATTTACATGCAGGTTCTTGTATTAATGGTGGAAATATAGATTGGGTTGTTCCATACTTGGTGAGTTGAACCTCAGATCTCCTGTGATCCACCAGAACAACTGTAATCTTCTATAGACAATGCAGGTAACCATTTATTTTGTATTCCCGTGGGAAGGGTTATGTAGGACTGGTTAAAATGAGGGATAGTAAAGGAAATTTGTCCACATAATGTCAACATTATTGTGCATATAAAACTCTGTGGATTATGTGTCATCCCTGTTTACTAGGTGTACACAAGGCACACACTTTTTCTTTATTCCTACTTTGACATTCCTAGGCATAGTAAATCCATATGTCAGATTCTTCCACCTCTTTACTTGTGGTCTTTACTTGCCAGATACATACTTCTGAAAATTATGACTGTGCCTTTTGGAAATTCTTGTCCTGAGAAGGAGTGAGACTGATTTCACTGCACATGTAGTGTGCATTCACCTAAGCTATGTGAGGCTGGGAGAGAAGATGGACGTGCATGCTGAATCCATAGTGATTCACAAGGTCCTGCGTGTGATCTACAAAGTTGGAATTCTTTATTACATGAGACTGACAAAAATAAATTTTTTAAGATTATAACCATTCAGAAAAATAAATCATCTCATGCAGGATTTCAATTTCCAGGAGAAATGAAACAGAAATGAAACTTTACACAAAATGAATTGTATGGAATAAATTATTAAAAAAAAAAAAAAAAAAGAGAGAGAGAAATATTTTCTTAGTCTAGAATAGCACTTTGTTCCCTTTGCAATTTCTTATGTTAAATCCTGCATGTGCAAGTTCCACAATGGTAACAAGACGCAGGGATTTAACTTCTTTTTCTTTTTTTCAGACAGATAAAGCTCCTTACCACAAAAAGGTATAGAGGGTCCTTCAAAATGGTTAATATAAACTTTTTGAATACCAGAAAATATTGTAATACATTGATGTCTTTCCAAAATGTACTTATAGCTAAATTCCCATTTCCTTTACCCTCCACAGAGGGACAGGCATTACATTTCAAGCTGGGGTTTTTATTTTTAGAACGGCAGTAAGTTTCATTAGCAGTTTCTCCAGGCTGGCTGTCATTCTGTCTGAGCCAAATGGAACTGAGCGAATGAAGTCTTTCCATTCATCTGTTTCTTTGCATTTTCGTCATTTAAAATGGTGCTGGTTTGTAGGGCTTTATTTAGCTTGAATGCAGCTTGCACTCCATATAGCAATAATGGAAAGACAAGAATGAATGCAATGTTTCAAAGTAAAAGCAACATTCACCCGTTGCATTATTACACAGTTATGTCCTGCAAAATCCTACAGTTCAATATTTGTAAGTCAGATCTCATAGAATAAAGAGATAAGTGTAAATGAATCATCAATTTTAGAATGTTTGAGATTTTTTTCAGTTTCAAAGACTTTTTTTTTACGTACAGACCATGTACTTAAAACTCTTTCTCTCTAGATATGTGAGCTTTGTAATAAATTTTAAAATGATAAAAATTATCTAAAACCCTCCCAAGGACACTTGACTTCAGGAACATAAAACTCGTGTTAAGTCTCCAGAATGTGAAGTATAAAATGTAAAACCATGTATCACTCCAGGTGTGTGCATTTCCTATATGAATATTTATTTCTTTGATTCAATATAGATAGTATTCTTAGGGTTAGTGAATATGGTATGCTCATTAGGAAGTATTGTAGTAGGCTGTGGCAAGTTGACTTCTGTCAATATTTATTGGCATTTCCATTTATTCTATTATAAAAATATTGAATAAATAGGATTTTAAAGATATGTTTTTGCCTATTTTTGAGTTGTGTCACATTGTCCTTTCTTCAAGATGAATTAAAGCTAATGCACCGCTACTAGGAGTACTTATATGCTTGGACCTTCTTACTGAAGTAGGATCACCATGATCCTATCTTCCCTATAAAAATATAGTAATACTTTCCCATAAAAATATAATGATCAGTTAGAGTTGAGAGTTTCATTCCCAACTCACTGTAATAGAATGATCCTGTGACAGCTGGCTTTAGGTGGCAAGGTGAGTTATATTTCAGTTTAGAAGCTAAATGTATAGTCCAGTTATCAGCCTGAAAACCTTGGAATTCATTTCTGTCGGTGCTCTTTGTGTCATCCTGTGGAAGGTTCTGCATTCTTCTGCACTTTCCTTCCCCATGTATAGATAGAAATACTTATTCTCTTACCTCACAGTGCACAGATACATCCCTGCTCATAATAGTCCTGGTATATTTGAGAGAGGTCATATAGATCTGAATGATTCTGCTGTCATGCAATCGAGCATAATTTCTCTCATTATTGTAATTTTGACTAAGTAGAAAAAATACTGTAACATATGAATCCAACAGCTCTGACATATAGGAAAAAGAGGTGTTTCTTGTTTAATATATATTTTATTATTAAACATTTGACACTTCTATTTCATCTTATATTGAGGTCTTAGAATTTACACTTATGAAATATTCATCAAAATGAATGAAACAGGGGATTGCCAAAAGGCACTAAGTGACTCATTAAGATGTATTTCCTTTAACTTTCAAAATTCGTAGTTAGGAATATAAATAGAAAGTCCTGAACCATGAGGACATGTTACCTGGAACATTTGTACTGGTTCAAATGGATTTTCTCTCTCATAAAGCTAATATTATGTGCCTTGGAGGGATATATACCTATATATATTTTAGCTATGTATTTTTGAGAATTTATTGTTTGATATTTTTGGATGTAGAGCTGGATGTCTAAGTATTCGATGTTCCCAAGTGGATTTCTTAATTCTGGTTATCAAGTGTATCAAATTGCCAAGTGTCAAGTATATAATCTTCAAAATATCTTGAAGATATTAAAAGGTTTTAATGAGTAAACTTTCATAAGGTACACAAACATGAATGTGATTTAAAAATGGAGGAAAAAGTGAAGAAAAGTGACTTTCCTGTCAGCCAGCAGTTTGGTAGAAAATAGATGATTCTGCTGTATTGAAATGGACAAGTACATTGTCAATAGAATAACCCTGGAATTCATCTGGCAATTAAAAGAAAAATTGTCATACTCCAAAAAAAGTAATTACCCCAAAAAGAGTAATCCAAAGAAAAAAAGTTAAATGTCCTTAATTCTATTGTTCCCACTGAGTCCACCTGCAGAGACATTTTCATGAGTTTCTGACGAAAGAGCATGTGGCCAAGACACAGCTCACTGAGGTGCTACCTGGAATGTTAGCATTTGCATTTAAATAATAAACCATGACACTGTAATTCTGTGGACAGAAGCCTACTTCTGGGTGAGGCCCAACCAGCTTCCTTTCTCCTCTTATTATACTGTTTCAATCACTTCCCATCCTACCAGTCAGGCATTTACAGAAAAATCCCAGGGTCATTTTAGATACCTGGACAAAGTTATGTTCAGTAGACTTCTCTCAAATGTCATTTTCTTTTTCCAGCCACACACAGCTTCAGTCACAGTGTTCCTTTTGCAAGCTCTGTTAATCCATTTACATATAGTTAACTTTCTTACTGCATTTTCCCCCAGCCCTCCTTAGTTCTGAATTCACTACATAGCTGTTGATCCCTCTCTGCTTGGGAAGTCCAGTTGTGCAGTAAAACAGTACACTGTGAACTGACCTGCTGATTGTAGTATAGGCTACAGTATTTATTAAGGTTCATTCCTGTGCTTGAACTATTAATCTAGTGCAGCAGTTTCTAGAACACTAACATCACGCATTCCTTGTACTCTGAGCTGTTTCCCCACCTTTCTTCTAAGAAAAGGGGTTCATAAAGTCTGTTCAGATGTGTGGGTGTGAGGCTTCCAAATTGTGTAAAGCTGGTCTGTGTTTCTATGTGGGCACAGGTCCGTGTACCTGAAGCATTTACTAGTGTGCATCAGCAGTGCTGCTGCTTCTCCCTAAACAGTTGACTCAGGTCTGAAAATTATTTGGATTAACTCTTTGAAGTTTTTCTTGCATCAGAACTGTCGATCTGAATCATGAGTGTGCAAGTACAGATGTCTCTCATCCAGGTTGTATCTGGAAGGAACTTTGAGGGTGTTTTAGAAATGCTTGTCTTTTCTCACAGACATGACCATTACTAGTCCCTGCATTTCCTTCTTTCCTGTTCATTGATGTCTGACTTGTACTGTTGCATCTGTTTCAAGCTCCCTAAGGATCCCAAATATCCAAGTTTTATCCCTCTCTTGCTTTTGCCAAGGAACTCTCCAGCCTAGTAACAGTAAGCAGAAGTCTCCTCTTTTACATAGCACCTGTTGGAAAGTACTCCTAAGCTAACCTGAGCATACTAGCACACCTTGGCTGCTCTGAAAAGTACTACTGGGTAATGTCAGAACCTTTCCCGTTAGATTATCTCAAAATCAGTGTCCTGCAAGACAGTTTATGGCAAGTATAAAAGATGTAGTTTAAAAACTAAATACTGGCATCTGCCTGGCTGGGAAATGGCAGCACTTTCTTTGTTCATATGGTGGCTCCTGTTCCTGAGGCTCCAATTACAATATCCTAATTGTATTAAAACCACAAAAAAG
>VZTT01074211.1:9413-33034 GCA_013400855.1 Buphagus erythrorhynchus | reverse complement strand
ATAATTGATACATATTGAATATGGTGGTCAGAATACAGATTAGAAGCTTTTATCAAAACTCAGTGTTGTACTGAAAGCAGAGCTTTCTCTTAATAAAGCATTTCAGTCAATACCTGAATATGCAATAAGCATAGGTGTCTTGAATACTGATGACCAGAGTATTTACTAAAATTTGTTGGAAGGCTTATTTCCTACTGAGAAAATGTTACTTTAATATGCCCCAATTCTTGCTGGAAATTGAAACAAGCAAGGGGCCAGATCCAAAGAAAGGCTTTCAGTAATTAAAATAGGACTTAAAATATTAAAGGAATTAATGTCTAAAATTATGTTGCTAAATAATAGCTCGTGAGCTGCTTAATTTAGAATGTACATTTTTTACACCAAACTGAATTAAATTCTCCAGTGTTCATAGATGTATACATGCTCAGACCAAGACTTGCTTAAGAAATCAGTCTCATTAGACTTTATAAACTTAGTGAACCTAAATTCTCAAGGGCCCAAATTCATCCAGCACACTCACAGAACCAGTAGTCTTCCCTCCCAGCACCATCAGTCTTTCTCTTTGCACAGTATAATGTTACACCTTTGCCCAGAGAGGTTCCAGGTGCCCAGCCGGCAGCCACCACCTCTTCCACATGTGGGGCATTTGCTGATGGAGAAGGTTGGATCTGACTGAAACAGGAAAAGCTGAGGACCTGTTCATCCCCTCCCAATCCATTACTTAGAAAATGGAGCATCTCTGACTAGTTCTTTCAAAGAGTTTTTGATGGTACTTATAGTTTTGACTGGCTTAGGAAATTCCAGAGATCATATTCATGTGGATTTTATGCAGGCAACACTTCACTTTTTGGCTGAGCTCCAGAACTGGGCAACAGCTCAGGTGTATCACTGACGAGCATTTCCTAGCTACAGGAAGGTCAGCACGATCAAGGAAGAGACTTGGCCTTGGTCTCCCATACTATAAACAAGAGATCTCACACTGTTTTTGAACAAGGGTGATTAAAATACTTAAAAACCTGGATCAATTCCCAGAGCTTAACTAAAAGTGGAAAAAATGAGTACAAATCACTGGGCTTCCAAACAGTGTATTTCAAACCACAATAGTGTTGTGACTTTTCTTTCCCTCCTTTGTCTCAGGGAAATGAGATCTTTTGGCCATATAGACAATTTGGGGTGAAATTCATGTTTATTATCTTTATCATGGACTTATGGCCATATGATTTAAAAAGCTATCAACTAGGATAGACTCTAAATTTGGATAAGTAAGCTCCATTTTACATTGTGATCTATATATACTGCAACCAGTATATACCAGACAGTCCTGCTGAAATTAATGCTTTAGCTCCATATTCATCTCACCAATGACAAAAATGGCAATGTCTATTATTATTGCTATTATTAATGCTATTATCATTATTATTATTATTATTCCTGTAGTTCACATAATGTTTAATTGCATACAATTTAACAGAGTGGTTTTACACTCAGCTGGGGAGGACAAAGCCCATTAGTAAGAATAGCACATCCTCATGTATAACAGATCTTGTGAAGCTTCTGGTTCATTACCAACTCCCCACCATTAAATTACAATTGAAATGGGTCAGGTTAAACAAATAAGCAAAGAAAGAGCAAAACCACATATTGTGTGAGAATTGTGCTAACAGGTCATTAGTAGCCCACAGTGAACATTTAATTATTTTGATACAAAATAAGGAGTTTATGCTGCGTCAATTAACAAGAAACTACATGGATTTTCAGGATTTTTCTACAAGGAAAAAAAACCTTTCTTAGATTTTTTACCTTTCTCATTCCTCTCAGCACTGGTCAGTGAACATACTGCTTTGCGCAAAATGACCTTAAAGGTGACCTTACAAGAATATTAAATCAAAAGCTAAAATCCACCTGATACAATTTGGAAGGATTTTTGAAAATAAAGGGTAGCATTCTCTTGTTTCTCTCTCCAAAACATGGTAGAAGCTGACCTTGACAATTACAGCCTGCAGAAAACACTTGTGAAATTGAGAGCAGTTGGAAGCAATGCAGGACAAAGACATGAAATGAAGAGATATGTTTTTCTTTACATACAATGCTATTTGCATCATACCTTTCTTCAGTTTCTTCAAATCACTCACGAACTGCAATGCAGCAAATTGATAGAACCACTGACACTGTCTCTTCACCTCATAGCAATGCCTACGAAATGGAAAGAGGATTCAGAGGCAAGCTTGCAATGTCCTTTAACTGAAAACTGATCTGATAGCTGGCTAATTAGCCTTTTAAAAAGGGATTTAGGGAATGAAAGCAAAGGTCCTCATAAAACATGACTGAAAGCTATTCTTTCTATTCTATTCTATTCTATTCTATTCTATTCTATTCTATTCTATTCTATTCTATTCTATTCTATTCTATTCTATTCCTCCATCTTTCTACATTGACAGACATTTATGCTTTTAAAAGGAGCAATGAGTATTAAAGTTTGTATCTGTGCAGAGCAATGATTGTGAGCTAAAAAGTGTTGTTATTTGTCCTCAAGACATTAGCTTTCTGAGAAATGCACTAAGCAGGAGCTTTTACTGGTTCACTAATTGTCACTGCATTACCGTAAGAAATTACTGGGATAAAGATTTAATGAAGATTATGATTCAAAATGAATGCAGCCAGATTTTCCCAGGTACTTGACAAATTTTAGAGAGAATTTGTTTTATTTTTTTTCTGCATTTAGCTGCTGATGTGAGATAATCCTTGGAGTGAATAGAACACACATTCAAAGAGATTCAACAGAAATAGTCTTGTCACATCTGCCTCATTATCGTCTTTACTTCTGAAGCATCTGATGTCTGGTTTATGTTCTAGGTGGAGAATCTCAGTGTTAAATTAAATGGGATTTTAGTGAACACCATAACAGAATCAATGCCTGTGTCAGTTCTTATAGTCATAGTAATCATCTCATAAGTAACTGCCAACAGTTTTAACTGTGAGCTTGTCACAGTCTTTCATTCAAACAAAAGCAATTAGCTGTTGGCATGCATTCTGTTTGTAAGCTGACATGATAATGATTCATTCCATTGATGTTAATGAAATCTGCCTTGTAAAAATAATTTGATGGAAGACTCTCAGCTGTCATCCCACCCTTCCCATAAATCTTGTAGAGTTTGTGCCATCGTGAACACGATGATCTCAGGTATCATGAAATAAAATGAATAATGCAAAAAAAACAACCACAACCTAGATTTTAAGCAGAGGTTTTTACAATCGTAAGGAATACTATTGTATTCCTTAATCAGCTGCAGGGTTCAGGCACTGAATCAGGTCTCAGTGGTGGTTTTGCTGTGCTGGCAACCATGTGAAATATCTGACCCTCCATCCAAATTTTTCTGTTTCATCGACATCTGATCAGTGAACCATAGAATGGTTTGGATTGTAAGAGGCCCGAGAAGTCATCTAGTTTCAACCTTTGTGCCACAGGCAGGGACACACTGCACATATGTGAGAGGCAGATCCCCCAGCAGCTGGGCTCAGACATGCAGTGTGAGCTGGAGCTGTCCCTGTCCCAGTCTCCCCAGCTGGTGACATACAGACATGCAGGCTCCAGAGGCTGCAGCCCTGCTCCAGTTGGTACTGACCATCACACTGGTCATGACTTCCTAGGTAAGTAGGAAGAAGTAAGAAACAAGCAAAGTACATGGCAATAAAGGGAGGATGAAGAAAGCAACTGAAACACTAGCATAATTTGAATTTTTTTTACAAGAAAAAGTTGTTATTTGACAAGATAACAAGGTTTTCCTGGCTGTTGTGATAGAGTGGTTGATGTATAGATTTGGAAAATTGAGATCACTGGGAATGGGCACTAGAAGTGTCAGAGCCACCACAGTGTTTTCTACACCATGCTACATAATACAACAATGTGGAAAGCACTTGTGGGAAATACTTTTGGTAAATCACTAGAAAAGCCTAAAGATGACCACAATCCTGAGAAAAGGCAAGCCCAGGCCACATGGACAGGTGGTCCTGATGGCTAATCTCCTAGAAGACTAAGTTCTCATGATCAGTAAAATTTGTTACAGTCATATCTGAAAAGTCAAAATATCCATGGGGAGGAAAATACAGAGCTATTCAGAAGTATAATCATTGTCTTCAAATACAAAGAAAGCAGATTGAAATTTATCAGAGAAAAAGACAAACAATCTGAACATCTAGGACAAGATTTCTTTATTTAGGCAAACAGGTCTTTTGCCTGCATGACCCACATATGGGGTAGGAGTAGCAAATAGCATGTTTTCCAAAGAATGCAACTTTAGTCATTTTGAAATTGCTACATGTTATTATAGTTACTATTGTTTATGTGTGAACTTAAAATACTATTTATCTAGGTTTTTTTCCCTTAGAAAGCATTGGTTACATAGATTCATAGTTTTGTGTAAAGCATAACACTGTACTGAATACATTTTTTTTTGCATCATTTTGCCAGCACTCTTTCATTTTATCAATATTTGCTTTTCTGTATGTTTGTTTTTTTTCAAGGGCCATTACTCTTGGTTACAGCAGCCTAGAAGCTTATCTTGATCAGCATATCAGATGGCTTATCTTGATAGGCATATGAGTATGAAGCATAATCAAGGCCTGCAAAACCACTCCTTCCTTCCTTCCTTCCTTCCTTCCTTTCTTTCTTTCTTTCTTTCTTTCTTTCTTTCTTTCTTTCTTTCTTTCTTTCTCTCTTTCTCTCTTTCTCTCTTTCTTTCTTTCTCTCTTTCTTTCTCTCTTTCTCTTTTTTTTTTTATTGCTTACAGAAATAACAACTAAAGTATCAGTTTCTTGCTTTCAAAGGTATTCAGAATTAAATTTTTAAACACAAAAGAGACCTAAAACCAAAATTAATTTATTATGAATATATTGCCCATGCCAAGTATGCCTGTGGGATAAATGAATAGTTCACATTGGATGTGGATAAATGGCAGGTGGAGTTAATCAGAAGCAAATAGAAAAGTCCTTAAGCATTTGAAGTTCCCCAGTCCAGGCACAAGTCTCCAATGATATTTATAGAATTCACACATCTGATTGCTAGTTAGCATTGAGAAATTACACTTGAGGGTCTGTAGAACCTACTTCTAGTCAAGAAAACTTCTGTTTGTGTCCATAGTCTAACCCTAAAGGAAAACAATTTGGGATTAAGCAAAAATGGGGAGCTGCTGGGGAAGCAGAGTGTATTCATGCATACTACACAGTTAAAGACTTGTGGAGAATCCAAGTAAATTATGGTGAACCAGAAAACTCCAAGGTATAATGACTTATAACCAAATTGAGTTTAAAACCTCAGGTACTTTTGAGAAAAAATGAGTGTTGCCATGCAGTCACATAATTTCCATTGCATGAATGTAAAAAGATTGAGAGAAAAGAAGTCTGAGATCATTCAAAAACAGCAGGTTAGAAGCTAATGTGATAAACTAAATAAATCTCATTAGGAAATATGCACCTTAAAAGCTCGTAATTGCTACACATCACCTCTAATACAAGCTACTAACAGCAACCTAAGTATCACATTATTGTAAAGAATCATCAGGCAGGCATGCAGCAAGGGAAACTGGCTCTGTGAATGACTCCACAATATCAAATAGTACCAGCTGACTGCAATCCTGAGAGCAGATCTGTGTATGAGTATTTCTGTTCACAAAACAGGATTCAAGGGGAGTAATTTCAGAAGCTTGTGCAGCTACAAATAATGGTTCAACCATTCGTGTCAGGGTTCGAAGAGATGTTGATAAGTGTGACATTTCTGAGCTTTGGGAATGCCTGCTCTGACTATATTCTATACCATGAAAGAAGACTGTGATGGAAAAACACAGGGTATCAACACAAATAACACATTATTAGGCCATTCTTTATACTCAGGTTCACATCTCCAGTGTGGAAGTGAACCTTTTGTGCTCCCCAGGACACCTGCCTTTATACAGGTTTTATACAGCTAGTTACTATTTCCCATCATGTCACTGAGCTTAGACTCTGAAAGGGTATTGTGGGCAGACCCATCGTGTCTGCAACACCTTGCTCCCTACACTCCTGTCTGGACACATCAGAGTTTTCACCTTTGCACCAGTGCCCTGCTCAGCATTGTGCTGCATCACTCCTGCAGCTGCATGACAAGCTGCTGTCTTTCTGCTCTCATGTGCTCTGTGTCCCATGGTGCATGGCATGATGCTCCTCCTGATGCTCTCTCTGCCTTCTCCAAGGCCTACCTGGCACTTTATCTGGCTCCAGCCTCTCCAAGCTTTCCTGGCACTGTGGCTGGGAGAGCCACATTTGAAGCCACCCTGCCTTCCTCTTTCAATCTCCTTTCCTTGCTTTCTGCATATTGCCTGGGACTACCTGTATAGAGACCTATCCTTCAGAATAGAATAGAATAGAATAGAATAGAATGGAATGGAATGTGTATATGAACATTTATATACATATACACATACCTATGCATACATACATATATATATCTATATATATTCTCTCATATATTTATACCTATATATATTTATATTAATGAGTAAAGGTCATTAAGGCAGAGATAAATGTGGCAGCTGTTCCTTTGGAAAAGAGTATAAAACACTTTTACTGGTTCCCTGCTATGCCCAGCAGTTTCCTGTATCAGGTAAATTGGGATATGAGATCACCTATTCCTATACAAAATACACGAGAGGAAGCCAGAGAAGAAATGGTGCTCAATGAGCTTTGCTTTTAATGAGAAAAAGAACTCGCACAAACAAAAAAATTATCCTTCTTGTTTCAAAGTTGTGTTCACTTGGGAAGTCATGGGGAATAAACTCACCTGTGCATAACCTTCTGCAAAGAAACCCACAGAGTATCTTGTCCTTTGCCAAGAACATGTGGAGCAGTTTCTTCAATGAACTCCCAGTTTTCCCATTTTACTTTCCATATTCCCCTCACACTTGTGACTGAAATAGAAGGGAGGTTATTTGGACACACATATATCTGGCTTCCAACATCAGTTTTGCTTGGGTGACATTTAAAAATGGGTTGTACTGGCTCAAATAATTTCTCCTTGGGGCTTGCTCTGTTCCAGCAGCTCTGATATGTGTATAGACAAGAATTTGTATCCTTTAATAACTTCCTGAATTAGAACAGCACTTGTGGGTAGTCACAGCAGAAAGAGCAGCAGGGAAATACTTTGGGCCAGCAGGCACATACATGCCATGTGTTGACTACTAAAGTAGGTGCTTGTGTCACAAGTAAAGGTTTTCACTAATGTCCCTTTGCTTGCTGTAGTCACTCTTGTTTTCTGCTGTGCCTTAGAAAATGCTTCATCTGCTGCATTATCTTTTGACAGCTCTAATATCTTGAACGGAGAAAAAGTAAACAGGAAAAACAGTTAGGCCAAAAGGGTTATCAGGCACTGGAATGGGGAAGTGGTTGAGTGACCATCTGTGAAGGTATTTAAAAGACATGTAGATATGGCAATTAGGGATGTGGTTTAGTGATGGGCTTGGCAGTGCTGGGTTAATGACTGGACTTAATTTTAGAGGCCTTTTCCAACCTAAGTCATTCTATTTCTTAACTGCCTCTGAGCTGGGATTCAGGTAAGCCAGAAAAGACCTGCTTTATTTCCTTCTTTTACTTGACTTCTTGTAGCTTCAGGAAGAAGACAGTTCTCCAGCTCTTCTTGCTTTGTTGTCTCTAAGTGGCTGGTTCTCCACCAAGGTTACCTGGTAGCTTCTCTGTTTATTCCTACAAAAAGTAATGAGATCACTCTGCAATATTGCAACCAATGTGCCTGAAAATCCGCTTCTCTTGGAGGTATTTAGAATTGATAAAATCTATGTATGATATAGATCTAGAAAGAATTCAGATTTTCCATATTTTGTATCTGTCTCTTCTGCTCTAACACTCACCATATTTGTCCAATAAGTAATACACTCTGAATTTTTTTCTCAAGACCAATATTAAAATAGTCACAGAAAAAGCAAATCAGTCAAAAAGTGCACATTTTATAAATAATTATGGGCAACTGTAATAAATGATCAGCTACTAGGTCAACTGCTAGATTTCAAAATTAATATAATCATCATTGCTACCTTTTACTGTTTTCTCCAGCAAATGCATAGTCAAACTTAGAGATCTCCACTCTTCCCAAGAAATATTTCTGTTTGAAGGGAATGATATAGATGAAGGGGGAGGTTCCAAAACAGTGTTGAGTTTTAAAACTGAGAGAGACTGTTAACATTTCAACAGTCTATCTCCTTCATATGTAGCTTTTTTTTTTGGTCATTTATAAATTACTAGCTTTGTTTACTAGCACTATGATAAAATTCCTAAACTAGTGTGGTTCTGTTTTATTTAGCTAAAGTACTCTCTCCACTTTCTTACCTACGTCTTAATGTTAATGCAAGTCAACTCAATGAGGGATGTGTTGTGCTTCACTTGTTCATCATTAAGGGAGTGGGATAGTATCTAAATTTGCTTCCCTTCATTGCTTTGACCTCATCATGTGAAGACTCACTGGAAGATGATGTCTATATTCACCTTTCTGTTGTCCTTTAAATTTAAGAAATTGAATTGAAGATGGACTACTTTGATTAAATTCCCACATCAATGTAGAAGATTTCGAAGAGCATTTGATTTTATAGCGCATTAGGGAATAAAAGTATAATGGGACAAGCTGAGCCTGTGTAATTTTACAACATTAAAATTGTTTGTAGAATTGTCTCATCTTGGTTACCCATTGTAAAAGTTGCCACAAAGCCTGATCCTTCAAAGGCAATGACTCCTCTAGAGTGTCCTTGTCCACTCCTTGTCCATCTTAGTGACGGTTCCTTTTAGGATACAATCCTTGTACTGTGGGGGCTGAAAGCCTAACAGTAGAAGAGTCTGCCTCTCTCCCCTGGAAGGAATGCCCTTAGGCACTCCTTATCTACAGGTTACAATAAGGTTACTCCCGGCATGCCTCCCTGTTTCATGTAAATTGTTTGTATCCTATTGGTCCTTCCCCCTTTGTACCGCCCCTGCGCCCTCAGATGATTCGTTAGCTGCTCTGCCCCGCCCCCTGGCTCTCCCATATCAGCCCTGCTCCCTCGGTCCCTTGGAGCCAGTTTGTCCCTGGACCCCTCCGAGGAGGATTGAACTCCACCTTGGATCACCACACGCGGCTCCCGTCCCTTCCTCCAGCCTCGGCTGAAGCGGGGATTTCACACAAGAGCTGTAATCACTCTGTGCCCGGGAGCGAGGGTGTGCCTGTGCCTCCAGAATGTCCTTCTCAGGACGCTTCCCCAGAAGGTTCCATTTATCCAAGCATGCATTCTAGTTTGTAATAGTTGTTACATTAGCACAACAAATAAATGGACAACATATGACCACGGGTTGTATATATGAAGATATATTCATTTAATATCCATTAAGAAATATTGTATTTATTTTTGAATTGCCTTTCAGGAAACTGTTGTCTATTTCTTTTATCCACATTTATAGAAGCCTTGCCATAATAAAGTGCTGTGATCTATATAGCAAATATATTTCACTGCCTGCACAGGAAAAAGTATAAATTAAGTGAAAATACCATTTCCCTTGAAGTTTTCTTTTATTTCAAATTTCAGGATTTCAATTTATTTCAATTTATTTCAGGATTTCAAATAGAGAGCCTGGTAGACTAAATGAATTCACACTGGCTGAACACTACAGTTTTGCTTGTTCAAACAACACTAAGCATGATAAAACACAATTTATTGTCATCCATACACACACAGAGTAAAGATTCCCTTGTTTCTTAAATCTGGTATATTTATCATTTAATAAATAAAAATTGATTAACTCATCTGTCGCTTGTTTTTCTGAAAACATTGGGGTCTGTTTTGACAGAAAATAGAATAACTTTATATGTCAGCAATATCTATTTTCAAGGCTTTTGAGAAATTGAGATTAAAAGAACTTTGTTCCTGAAACTTGATATGGACATTAGTGAGAAACTAGTTAGCTTTTGAAGAAAACATCACTTAGATTTACAGATTTAACAAGTCTTATTAAATATGATAATACTGCCAAAAAAATTTAAAGGTTGATCATAATGGAGAAGATAAAACAAAGCAATAAGACCCCTGGTCAGATTGTTGAGGGAGGCATTCAGTGCTGGTATCTCAGTGGGCAGCTGCAGCAGGAGCTGCAGGCTGAGCTCTGGGACCAGGAGCCCGAGGTGAGAGGCTGGGAATCGCTGACCCTGAGCTCAACCAAGGACCTGTGGCCTGGCAGGGGACCGGACACTCAAAGACACGGCAGGAGCCGAGGACTTTCCTGTGTCTGTGAGGGGACAAATGCTCAGAGTTTTCTTTTTTTGCAGTCCTTCTTTGGAGGCACCAGCTTGAGCTGGTTTTATGTTACTTAGTTCTTGCACCAAGATTAACTTATTTTGAGGTCTGGTTCATCTGGGACTCTGCTGTGGGAAACCTGGGGCTGAGCCAGCTCAGCAGCCTGGTGTGACTGTGAGAGTGTGGGGGTGTAGCTGTGAAGGGACCTCAGTCCCAGCTCAGGTGTGGAGTGTGACTGACAGAGGGGCTCCTGCAGGGACAGAAAAGGACATTTTGTTAACAAAACATCCTGCCTTTTTAATAGATTGAATTAATATACTGAATCACGACTCATTCTGAAATAAACAGATGCCTTTTAGTTACTAACCTCAGAGGGGCAAGGTTTCTGCTGTTTCTGCTGTTGCCAAGTAGTGAGAACCTAGACAGTGTAGCTCATCTTCTATTCAATAAATATTTTGTCTGGAAAGGTGGATGAAGAAATTAAATGGGAGAACAGAGTAGGAAGAGAAAGAGAGAGAGAGAGAGAGAGATGGAGGAAAATGCAGTCTGCAGAACCTATGAACACAGAGTTCTCTTGTGCCTGGCTTGTTCTTTATTTTTCTCTATCAATTACAGAGTACATTCCTGTTGCAAGAATGCCCTTCTGGAGTCACTCTAGAAATGTTTATCTAGAAAAGCTTATCTTTCAGCCTTCCAGGCTAAAAGATAAATACTGACAAAAAATTCACTTTAGTGAATAAAAAGTATGTGTTACAGCAATATGTTACAGCAAATGCATATTGCAATACAAAAATTATGATCTTAATCAAAATCATGAAATTGATGTTTGCGTCCCAGCTTTTGTGAATTTTAAATGACACAAAGATATGTATGAATAATACCCTTGTGTTCATAGAATCATACAATATCCTGAGTTGAAGGCACTCACAAGGGTCATCTAGTCTGTCTCCTGGCCCTGCTCTGGACACCCCAAAAATCCCAACATGTGCCTGGGGGCATTGTCCAAATGCTTCTTGAGCTCTGGCAGCCTTGGTGCTGTGACCACTGCCCTGGGGAGCTGTTCAGTGCCCAAGCACCCCCTGGGTGAAGAACCTTTTCTAATATCCAACCTAAACCTCCCCTGGCACAACTTCAGACCATTCCCTCAGGTCCTGTCACTGTCACCACAGAGCAGAGATCAGGGTCTGCCCCTCCTCTTCCCCTTATGAGGAAGTTGTTGCTTAAGATCTCCAGTATTTTTGTGCTTTTATTGAACACTGGTTCTGATAATGTTACTGCTCCTTACTTCAGTTTAGTGAGGAAGATTTCAAGTACATTCTATATAAGAACAATAACACATAGCTGTATAGGAAAGGAAAGTAGTGCATTTTCATTCAGACAGCACATTTTCTATTTAATAAAAAGCTGTCAAATTTTTATATCTAACAATACTAATAATCTACTTTCTGATCAAAATGTTTTGTCACGATTTCTTTGTGCTCTTGAATCTTAATGCTTACAGCTTTTCTCTTTTTTGAAAGCTGTAGGCATCAAACTGACAATTCAAGCTAGAATGCTAATTTTGTTTCAATATTATTTTAATAAAAATTACAGTAAGTAGATATAAACAAACAGCAAAATTGGCTGCACTGTGTTTCTTACTTTAAAGGGACCCTTGCACAGTCAAATGGATGATGGTTTTTAAAAAGGACCAGCTCAAAACATAATTTTAAATTCTCATAGAACTGAAGTCTGTGTAGAATTTAGGGGTTAGTTATATGCAAGGCATAAGTAATAATGTTTGTGTAAGTCTCCTAATATTTCCCATTTTTAGAAGTCCAAGCAGTCTTAGAAACGTGACTATTGTTCCCTCTGTCTGTACAGATGTGCTCACATTCACTGTGACTGTAGGACACAGCAAGGATCAGGCTGTAAGATTTGCTGCACTGGGCTGCTACAAAGTCTCCCAGTAAGCATTGAAAAAATGCTGACCTATTTACCACGGTAGCAGGAGCAAACATCCTGTGTGAAATTCTGCTGTTACCAGTGTTGATAATAAGACTCCCACTGACTTAAATAGGGCTGGATTTCATTTCTCCTAGGCTTAATTTTCAGTTAGTCTGCTTGATGAACTATTGACTAGTAATTAAGACCTTAAGGGGGAGGGGGTTATGGAAAGACTTAAAGTAGCTATTTCTGTTTCTCTTTTTCAAGTTTTATGGGACTGTGATTCTTCATCATTATAAACTCTTCTGAATCTTTCCTGGGAAGATGGGAAGCAAGGCAGAAATGTGGGTAAGAGAGTAGACACTGGCTTTGCCTTTGTTTCTTTACTGTTTACTTTAACCTTTTTCTCTTAGACTACTTAGGGGGTGGTGGGTCACAGTTCTGCACATAGCTTTTTTGAAAATCTGGGTTCTAAAGGGTGAACTTACTGCACATTTTGTATCTCATGTAGGAAAACTTTATTTCCTCTGGTATCCTTGAAACGTACAACACAAGTAATCATATAACCCTTCAGAATCATTTGAAAATGTATTTTCTTATTATCAAAAAATAGTGGCATCTTCAACTGGCCATTTTTTCTTGAGTTACTGCTTAGATGTTTTTTCTCTGAACAGCAGGACAGGCTGCGATTCCATGCCAATCAACATTACCTTCCTCAGAAAGCAGCAGCAGAAAAGGAGACTGCAGTTTAACTTTTGTTCACTGTCTCTTCCATGCATCTGCAAATTCTTCCTTCTTCCTTTCCTTTTCATGAAATTCTTCTTGGTTCTTTGGGGATCTTAGAAGGAAGCTGTACATGAGCCCAACACAGGGAGAAGATAACTTATGGGAGAGAAGGTTGTCTTCTCTGGGAGTGAAACCTGTTGCTGGGTAAGCTCCAGAGAACTCCTGTAAACAAGAAAGAGAAAGCTCATCCATAGGCAACCTGAAATGTGCAGGAAAGAGAGGTTGGATTTCTTCTCTGAGTAGATAAATAACATAATAACTTCAGTGGGGTTTCGGTTAGTCCTCAGTTGCTATTTAGCTCATTTAACTTGATTGGGAAAGTCTCATAACAACAATTGTAACCAAATTCTAGACATATCTCTGTAGTAACTGTAAATACTGATTTCAAAGGGTGTGCAACCAAGAAATTTGTCATTGTTCATGTAATTTTATGAAATCTCTTTGCCATAATGCGCTGCACCAAGTAAATAAAATACTCATCTCAGAAACCAGAATATTCTTCAAACATTTCCCACCTTGCATTTTTTGTTAAATACTTGCCACTTGTAAAAATAACTATCTGTTTTTAATGACAACAGGAGTTTTTATGGTTTGGTTTGGTTTGGTTTGATTTTCTTTTTCCCCAAAGGAAGAATCTGTCAGTTGTAATGTTGTTATTTTCTAACTGTTTTTGCTGATAAACATTAAATTATTCCTCCTCTCCTTCTTTTTGCAAACCTGCCAGAGATTAAACAGATATACAGGAGATGGCAGAAGCTGCACACAAAATTTGGATGGTGTGCTTGGCATCCTCTAAAACACTTGGTGGAGCAGATGAGAGTTTAAAGAGAGTACCCTAATTAGTATTGGTCAGAGACAGATTCAGAAGCAGTTTGAAAACTTGAAATGGAGGAAATCATTAGGAAACTTGGATTAAAGAAATGGAACTCTAACACTCAGCCAGGCAAAATTCCCACAGAAGCTGAAGTCTGCATTATAGCACAAAGTATCTGCACAAAGTTTTCATGTGAACATGTAAAACCCCCATGTTATATCATTGCTCTTTCAAATTTGTAACAACTTTTTTAGAACAATGATGCTTTCACAGAAGAGCAGTGGAAAAACAAATATCTTGCTTCTTTTGAAGAAAATGAGCTGCCATCATTGCTGCACATTTGAGATCAACTTAGAGTGATATCTTGTTCCCTTGCTGCATAATTCTGAATTGAGACTGTTGCTTTCACTTGAAAACTTCACATAATATATCTCAGAATTTACCAATATTAAGCACTATGGGCATTGTTTCAAATAGCTCTAGGGGTGTTTTTAAAACACAGACAAAGTACCTGATAGCAGAGTGGACATTTAGGACAAATAAAACCATAGGATTTTTTGGCAAATAGTGAACCAGAATCGATATATAAACAAAGAAAACATCTAAGGATATCTAAGGATATGCAGGAGATGGGAAGAAGTTTGTACAAGGAGGGAAGTGGGAAGCTCCTGCAAAGTCCATGGTGAAGTTCTAAGCAGATAAGGAATGGCAGTTAACAATAGTATGGTCACATTCAAACCAAAAGTATTATGCCAAAGGGGTCCAGTGAAATAAAGCAGATCCATGGTCATAGCCAAAAAATGAGCTATTAATTTAACTTTTAAAGTAATTTAAATATCTGTAGCTTTATTGCAAGTTGAAACATAAATGTTTCTGTAAAAAGGTTATATACTACCAACACACTTAGCTGTCCTCCAAGGCTCTTGGCAGTGAAGCTCAACACTGCATGTGAAAAACAGATTTATTGAACAGCACAGACAGCACAGTTTTACTCAGAAAAAACATTTGCTTCCTTTTCTTCCTTCCTTCATTATATTAGAAAATAAGGAACTTTTTTCCCCATTATTTTTCTGTTATGCATGCTCCTGTTTCATAAGGAAACCAAATTGTCTGTGGATGGCTTTGGTGTGTGCTTCACTTTGTCATCAGTTATTGAATCAGTAATTAGCAAATATATTTTATCTGAAAAGTCCTAGATTCTTTCAAGTAATATTCCACCAATAACTTCTGTAAACTAACCAGCTAGCTATGTTACTGTTTCACAGAACAGTGGGTCATTGTTAAAATCACCATTTGAAGCTCCTGTTGAATTATGTTGGGTCAAATTGGTTTCAAAGGCCATACTATTGTGTATGACTTATTTTCTCCCTTCAAGTTTGCTGTTTTCCCTGAAGATCTTAAAGAGAAGCACCTTCATTTCTGATCTGAGACCTATGTTACTTTCTATCTTTGTTTTCTTCTCTTTTGTGCTGTAAAATGCTATGGAAGTAAAAAAAAAGAAAGAAAAAAAAAGAAAAATAAACTAATCTCTTGATAGATCTAACTGGGAAGTTCAGTGGATAGTTAATGGAAAGAAATTACCTGGTTTGACATATAAGATATCTATATTATGTTAAGTGACTTTGATGTGTTTGGGTTTTTGAATTGAAAGCTGGTTAAGAGCTAATGCTAGGATTCTTACAAAATACTTATGAGAATGGATGTCTTGATGTCAAGTATTTTGACAGGACACTTTGTGAAGCCTTTTAATAAGGAACACACAACTACTGTTGTGTCAAAAATACAAAAAAATTAAAGGAAATGAAAGAAGTTTACCCAGAAAAATAAAATCCCTCAAGTGTATTTGGGAGATACACACAGGAGTGCAAAAACCACATAAAATAAGAATATGCCTGAGGAACAGTTTCATGCTTATTCATGTTGTATTTTCTTCTCTTTCCATCCTCTCAGATATGGTAGAACAAAAGGCAGCACAAAGTTTGTTGTATGTCAGAATGTTTATTTTTGTCACTAAAAACATTAATGCCATCATTTTTGTTGAAGTTGGTGGCTTTCTGTGACTCATTGTGTCAAAGCAGAAATAACATGGATTAATCCTTTCATCTAATCTGACAGTCAACAGCTCTTTGCTCTACCAGCCACCACAGACCTTGGCCTTGCTCATGAATCTTTTGTTATTGAACACATATCTGTTTTCCAGGCATTGTTTTCAGCAGGTATCTGCAAGGGCTCTGTTATACCTGAAACTGTGTCTTTTATCTGCTTTTCCTTAAAATGCCCATTCTTCTTCAGCTCTACCCCTACTTTTCAGAACACATGGAAATTGAACACGTGTCAGGTGATAGCTCTTGTGTGAATAGTTTATATCTACTAAGTGTTAACAGATTTACATTTGTGGATAGCTGCCTCAGTTTTCATCACAGCCTTTACTTCATTGTGTTACTTGTCCCAACTACCTTTCCTGTTACTGCTCTGTTTTCTGGCTTCTCCACTTGCTTTGTTCATCAGCTCAAATTCAAATAATGCTACTTTATGAGATATCATTCCTTATTTGATTAAACACCATGTAATCAAAACCACAGACTTTGGATAAAATTAATTGTATCGATGATTGACTCCATTATTTTCTCAAAATTTAACAGGAAATAAATAATTTTCATGAAGTGAGTCATGTAAGTCAGGAAACTAGTTCCTGATAAATAGATAGTGAGAAAGCAGTATCTGCGAGAAATAAGAAATTTGTTTTATACCACGTGGGGAATTTAAACAATGACTCAGATCTAGAGGAGAAGGGGGGCTCTGAATGCCCACTTGGGCATGAGTGGGTCTAAATCTCTTGCTAGGGAAATGTGGTTGTACAGAATAAAATACCTCACTTTCTGTTAGAAATGTCTCAGATTAAAAATATCAGAAAGAAAAATGATTTTTTTATTAACCTTTATCATGTTTCTTCTGATAATGCATTTCTGACATCTCCAACTTTCTTTGCAATGTTGTATGATGTTTTATATTCTCCCCTGAAATGTACTATTTGAACTTTTGTTACAAACCCCTTTGTTACTATGGAAGCTGAAGGCTGTAGAAACCCATTCTTCTTCATCTTTCCCTTCTTTTTCTCTTACAATTTCAGATGTCTTGACCTTAGAGAGGATTGGTTTTACACTTAAAATTACCAATAGATTAATGCCAACTAGGTCTAAGTAGTTAGTGAAAGATAAAGTACCCAAAAAAAGAGACATTGTTGGTTCAGATCTATCAACCTCCGTTTGGATGGTGAATTCTACAATGAATCCTAAAAAATGAGATTAATCAGTGTATTAGTATATATATAAGTAATAAAAAAATCTTATGCCTCTGCCAGTTGCTAACATCCTAAAGTCTTCTGTCTGAAATGTAGCACCCCAGAATAGAGTAGGAGAAAGACTGTGGGCATATTCTTTTGGCTATGGACTGCTAATAACCAGTAGTCTTTCTGACTGCTGAGGCACATGGGAGTTCTCTCAAGTACTTTCAGGTAAAATCTAGGCTGTTAGGTGTTGAAGTTACTCTGGTTTCCAACACCTCTTTTAAAAAGAGCTATAAAAAATAAATTTGATCTCCTATATTACTTGAACCCTTCCAAAAGATCTTTGGGAGTTCAGGTATGATTTATCTGGTTTTAGCAGGACCTCCAATAGTAAGTGCACTGGAATCATAACCACCAAACTCATGACACTACAGCATGGAATTACTTCTGGAGAAAGAATGAATTTCTCAAGCCATCTGGTAGTGAATTGAGTTTGTGCAGCCACAAACTCAGTGGGTGGTGAGTGCCTACAGGGCTGGCTTCTGTGAGATGCTGCCAAAAGCTTCCTCCATGTCCAGCAGAGCCAATCCCAGCTGGCTCCAAGATGGACATGCTGATGGTCAAGGCTGGGCCAATCAGAAATTATGGTTATGCCTCTGTGATAACATAGTTAAGAAGAGAAATAAAGTGATTGCACAGTTGTAATTGCAACCAGAGAAGGGGGGAGTGAGAATATATGAGAGGAAGAGCTCTGCAGACACCAAGGTGAGTGCAGAAGGAGGGGCAGGAGATGCTCCAGGTGCCAGAGCTGAGATTCCCCTGCAGCCCGTGGTGCAGCCCATGGAGAGGCAGCTGTGCCCCTGCAGCCCAGGGAGGGACATGGGGGTGCAGAGATCCACCTGCAGCCCAGGGAGGGACATGGGGGTGCAGAGATCCACCTGCAGCCTTGGAGGAGACCCACACTGGAGCAGGTGGATGCCTGGGAGGAGGCTGTGATCCAGCCTGTGCTGGAGCAGGCTCCTGGCAGGGACCTGTAAACCTGTGGAGAGAGGAGCCCACACTTGAGCAGATTTCTTGGTAGGACTTGTGACCTGTCCTGGAGCAGGCTGTGCCTGGAGGACTTTACCCGGTGGAGGAGTGACCCATGTTGGAGCAGCTTGTGGAGAACTGTCTCTTGTGGGATGGATTTACATTGGAGAAGTTCATGGAGAGCTATTTCCCATGGGAGGCACCCCACAATGGAGCAGGGAAAGACTCCTCTCCCTGAGCAGCAGCAGAAACAACATGTGATGAACTGACCATAATCCCCATCCCCTGTGTCCCTGCACTGCTGGAGGAGATCAATCTGGGAAGAAAGGAGGGGTGGGGGAAAGGTATTTTTAAGGTCTTATTTTACTTCTCTTTATCCTGCTCTGATTTTGTTAATAATAAATTCAATTAATATCTCTAATTATCTGTTTTGCTCATGACAGTATTTGATCTTTCCTGGTCCTTATGAACCCATGAACCCTTCATTATATTTTCTCTCTCTTGTCCCATTGCAGAGGAGAGTGCTAGATAGTTTTACATGGCAGTGGAGCACAACCCTCTCTGGTGCTAAGTACTAGAAGTGAAATAGGGATAGACAAAAATTCAGCATGAGTTTTCCCATGAACTTCGGAGCTGGTGCAGGAAAACCAAAAATAACTAATGCAAGATTTTTTCTTTTGTGAGGACAGAAGGGCATATCTACTGTTAAGAGCTTGGATATGATGTACAAGCAGACTATTAAAGTACCAAAATAGCATGCAGGTTTAAAATCCTGACCTGCGGGTACCAAGTTTGCTTGTATTCACAAGGGTTTGAACATTCTAGTTTTTGTTTGATTTATAGACATAAATAACAGTTAGGTATCAAATTTATTAAAAGTCAGTGGGAATCATTCTCCTTCTTTCTATCTGAATATTTTGAATCTTCCCTTTTTTGGTGTATCCATAATAAAATGTTAAAACTATGTTGAAGAACTGCATAAGGACATAAAAAATGGTAGCAAAAATAGAATTCAAATTCCTCTTCAAATCTGAGCTAACCTCAGACTTCAATTACATGACATATGTAATATTTATTTAATAAATTTTATGTACTAATGTATTAATTAAATCCTTCCACTGTATCATTATTAATAAATACAGAATAAATTATTAGCAAAAAGAATCTCTGATAACTAATTTTTAATTACTTTATATGATCATTTTCTGACAGAGAAAGTTCTGAGTCAATTTGCATGTGTGCTTAAATATTCAAGGAAAATCAACAGCTAACTCAATGCATCTAGATTTTAGTATGTAAAGGCCTTCACAAAGAATCCTTTGCCTGTTGGGAAAATAACTGACTTCAGCTGTTTGATTAACTAACATAAACACAATGGAATTTTAGTTTCAGAAAGGATAATGCCAGTCACTTGACATTGAAAGAATAAAATTATCAGCATAAAGCTCTATCCCTCCTACTCACTGTACTCTCTTGTGTGGTTTGAGCTGCTGCTTTCCTCTGCTTTTTTTAAAAACTGTGCTTTAAAATAGTCTACTTCCAGCCAGATGTAATATTTGAAACCAGCACCAGTAAGACACTACAGATTTAAGTTCCCACATGCAAAGGGACTTTTCTTAGTATTGAGCTCATGACAACTTGTCCAAGTATATTAATGACCATGGGTAACAAAACAAACAACACTTCCCATAAAGAACCTAATTAATACACAAAATATAACAAACTACAAGAAACCCAAGTGTCAAGTTAAATAGCTTTAACATTAAATTCTTCTTTTTTTCCTTGATTATAGGCTGTGTGATGCACCTAAGCTCCTTCTGTGATCAAGAGAGAGAAAAGAGGATCTGAGAGATGCACAAACTACATGACATTAATCTTCTGGAAGTGTCTTTGAGGTAATGCCACTTAGATTGGAAGTTTAACTATTAGATTGATGCAATGACTTCAAATTAATCTCATGCTACTAAACAGGCTGTGTACAGGAATTCCCATGGTGTTTCAGTGGCAAGACTTGGTCTACTCAAATACAGATTAAACTTCACGTGGCTGTTATAATCAGTGTTAAGAGATGTTTGAAGTCAGGACTGCCATCTCAAAGAGACTTGAGCACATGGGACCCTCACCGGAATGCCAAATAGGTTTGGGTAGAGTAGGCCTTTACCTGTGCAAAGTGCATCCAACAAGGAAGCACTACTATGGTACCCACTAGCAGTGCCCAGAGACCCAAATACATGATTCAAGAGGAATGTAGGACCCTTCAACCACTGTTGCAATGAAGAGGCACTTCTCTAAAACAAGGAAAGAAAGCTGGCACTTAAATCCTGCCCTAACCAGATCTCCAGTACCTGGAGCAACAGCTGGCCACTGGGACCAGCACTTTCCACTTGAACCAGAGCTGGACTTGCTGCTGAACATGAATGAAAATTGATACTACTGATTGGAGCTCCATTGGTTTCTCTTCGTGTGTTGTGTCTGCTTCAAGCTTGCTTTTGTCTTTAGGTCTGTGGATATTTTAGTAATAAATAGGTTCTAATAAGAACTAAATAAGTTCTCTTTCTGATAAGACTGAATTAAGTTTTTTACTGCTTTATGCTCTCCCTTGTATTTGCAGATAAAACAGAATTTAACATGAAGTGTTGACCCTAGTCTAAACACCTGAATGTGTAAGAATCAGGAAATAATGCATATGAATTTGAATATTATGCTCATTATTTCTTGGCAGGTCAGTAACTATGAGGTCTGTAATTAACACCTCCTTCAGTAGCATGGGACTCTGCTGACTTCTTTCATCAAAAGGTTTGTGTGCTTGTTATTTGGCACTTGCTGTTTTGTGTCACCACAGAATAAAAAGTACTCAGAGCATTACTTCTTCCACAACTATTGGTAGAAATTAACATTAAGCCTATTGCAAAGAAGGGTCCTTTATTTTTTAGCTGTGCAAAGAGGTTAAAATGATGCAATTTGAGGTAGTTGAAGCAGTTATTTCTCAGGTTGGTAGGTCTTTTTTTGAAAGAGACAACCTACTGAAATTTGTGGACATATGAGAAAGAGGTCCTCCAAGTTTGGGATGCACAATCTCCATGTATGACACTCTTCATGTCTCCTAATATCCTTAATAAATTCAATAAAATCAACAATATTCATCCACTTCAGGTATATGTAATTGAAAATGCAACTTTCTTTCCCCCTCTATACAAATTTTGAAACTAAGAAAGATGGGAGCTCTTCATAACCTAAACTTATGAAGAGCTTACTCTTAAAAAATATTGAAAGGTTATGATTGACTTAGCCATTTAAATTGTAATTGTCCACTCCTACCACCATACCCACAAGGGCAACAGATATCTTAGTTTAAAAAATCATCTCAGTTACATGCATAAATGGCATCTTTTCTCATTTCATTCATCTCTCCTGGAAATGGCTGGTTGATACCTGCTGGCCATGCACAGAACTCTGATTTTGCTCCTTGAAGTTCCACAACCTCTGCTGCAATTCTGCTTTATTCAGTTGTGGCCATTCTGATGAGAACTCACTTCTTAACTGAGTATGGGGCTGCAGAGACAACCCTGTCATGCACATGGTGCAACATCTCTGTTGGGGCTTCATCTCAACCCATTCCCAATGGTGAGTAGTGTTGATCATTTAAAAATCAAGAGCCATTAAACATTTTTGACCTTTGATCAAAGAAGGAGAAATCATATAATGGAATTACATGATTGACTAAGTGACCTTATTCTGATATCAAAAATGGAATGTGGAAGATACTGTTACTTTTCCTCTTCAAAAAGAAATTGTATGAAAAGCAGAGCCCAAAATAGGCCCAGTGTCTACTTCTCAGTGGTCTGATTACCAGTGGCCTGATTGTCATGTGTGTAGTTCTGATCCAAGCTATAGAGATAAAAAGGGTAATAGCAGTCTGGGTGGTTGTCAGGCTGCAGAGAAATATTTCATTCTTTACACTAAGATATGTGCCCAAGTTGCAACATCATTGTTATATACTCATTATAAACAGGATTTTCTTCTGCTGATCATCAATTTTTGGGTGAATGTTCCAAGAAGGGCTTGCATTTTCTTTTCTTGTTGCTGTAAATTTTAAATACGAACACAATATTTATGCAGAAATGACTGTTTATATGTTTTTTTCCATAGCTATAGGAAGACATATATACTCAAAAATACCCATGCCCTCGGTTGCACCTTGGATTTATGAAATACTTAGAGCTATTATGGCTGAAGGTGGTGTAACTGGTATATTCAGCCAGTGTAAAAGCAATGCTGATGTAACTGAGACAAAAAGTCACATATTCTGTATAGACTCCAGTAAGAATTATGTCATTGCATGGTCTCAAAGAAGAGGAAACAAAGTGTGGAAGCAGCCCAGGCTTTTGAATTCTTCTCCTAGAGGGATGATTTGGACACTTGCAGGACCAAGTGCAGCCTAAGACAGAGAAAAACCCCGTGACCTTGTTTTTTGGAGGAACAGATGTTTGCTAGATGCCAATCAGCCATGAAAATGTGGGTTTTTTCAATTCATACCCATCCTTCTTGAACCTGGTTTAAGAACAGTGGTATGGGTTTTATTTCCACTCAAACAGTACTGATGAATCCCTGTATGCTCTAGTTCTCTTTTCTGTAGTGTCAAGACACTTGCACACAGCTTCAAGGACAAGCAGCAGGGCAACCTCTCTTTCAGGTTGCTATAACATTATACTGAGGTTCTGACTATGTTCTTCTCTGCTTTTCATCTTATATCCATAATGATTTTGTGCCCTTGGGGGTTCCCTGTCCAGCTTCTTCCAATTTGGTAAAAGGCAAACAGACCTTCTGCTCTACCAAAAGCTTAATGGGAAATCACTGTGATCACATAGATCTATACAAAAAACAGGGTCTGATGTGGCCCTCAGGGAAAGGGGAGTAGCACAGCTTGCCACAGCTAAACTTCCTTCCCTTATCCAAACAGCCCAGATCTGTCCAGGCTGTATAATGGAAATAATCCCTGGCTCATTGGGTTCCTCAGATTTTCCTGGGCATTGTCTGATAGTTGCTACAGCCTAAAAACAAGCCTTGCCTTGCCTGGGGGACTGCTGGGAACGAATCGATATGGATGGTAGGAGCAGTACTGAGCTGGTGTCCCAGACAGCTGCTTTTTTTAGCAGTTTTCACATGCCTTTGAGTCTCCTGCAGGTCCTTTGCTCTCTTTTGCCTCCAGGCTGGCCCGTACTATTAGGTGCTTCAATGCCTTTGTGAAAGGATATGTGCAAAGGAGACGTAGCTGTGATTTTATTATTTTAAAACTCTGATTGTCTTTTTTTTATTCTTCCTATTTATCTTGTAAGCCATTTAGTTTAGTCCTGTTGCTTCTCACAAACTAAGATTAATTTGTTGGCCCCAAGATATAGTGAACAATCCATCTCTACTCAGCTCCTCCAAATCTCTGCTGTTCGTGACTTTCTGGATCTTTATATCTTTATCACATTTTTTTTTT
>VZTT01074209.1:0-59975 GCA_013400855.1 Buphagus erythrorhynchus | reverse complement strand
AGGAAGGGACACAAGCTAAAAGCCACAATCCACAGCCACAGATTATTAAAATACCCTGTCCACTTATGCCTGCAGACCACTGAAGGCAGCCCCACAAGCTAAAGATGTCACAATCCAATTGTAGCATTGCCATAGTTACTTCTAAATTCCTGAACTGGAAAATTATTCCTTCTGTTTGCAGGTCTTGCATTGGCTGAAACACATGGAAAAACTGGCTCCAAGGAGGAAAACGCAACCCAGCACATGCATATTTCTGACTATTATAAAACATGAGGCTGAACAAGGGGTTTCTGTGTGCCATTTGTTTCCCCAACACACTTGCCATACTTGCCCTTTCCCCAATTTTATCCTTAGTTGTAAAGCTAGCCAAGACGCTGAAATTCAACATCAGGTTCTCAGTGAACTTGTTGAATAGTCCTGACTTGGGACAGAAGCTTGCACACCCCCACTCAATAGCTTTTTATTTTTTGCACACCCCTACTCACTAGCTTTTTATTTGGAGGGCAAATAACAGACAACTGCCTTGAACCTTACTAGCACAAGGCTACATTATTGCTTCTCTGTTTTCTTTTCTACAAGACCTATTATCCCATTGTACTGGAAATTTTACAGTTTACTCCTACAAATCCTCAATACAATTCGCTCTCCTCTCATCCCAGGACATTTTTAAAAGTTGGACCATTGATTCCAATATTAATCCAAGGAATTTAACTTCAGCCAACAGACAATGGTGTGACTCCTCTTACCCTCTTCCCACTTAAAGATGCAAATATTGTTCCTCTTTCCAGGCACCACCATTCCTCCACGAAGCTTTTCAGTCTTTCAAAGCACATCTTTCAGGCATTTTTTCAGAAAAAGTTTGCAAGAGAAATTAGAATTTCACGTATGGTTGACACTGTCAGCACAGGACACTTGGTGGTAGAAAATAAAAACTACTTGAGCAGAAGTCTACCAGAACTGAAGAAGGACTTGTAGACAAAAATACACGTCCCACTTTCTCACTGCAGGCCAATAGTGGAATGGAACAAGTGACATATCCCATGGTCAAGCATGCAGGCATCATTGCTGGTCCCTAGGCAGCCATGCTTTAGGACAGCAAGAATGTGCTCGAGTGACCCAGGCACTGTGGACACCAATGGGGGATGATGGTGTGGATTAGGTCAGGTAGGCATGGGAGGAGGATTAAGGAATTGCAGTACTGATAGATAAAAAAAGATCATTCATAGATAGATTTCAGTGAGAAAAAGTTTAGAACGGTTGTGTGAAATGAAAAGTTGAAAAAAAAAAACCATAAGAGAATAAAGAAGCATCAGACAGTGTCTCAGCATAGATTGAAAAATATAATTCAACAAAAGGAGGTGAGACATTTTGCAGGAATGAGGAAAACAGGCCAACAAATATCCAGAAAATGGATCATGTAGGGACACTAAAAACTGGCATGCAGCCTTTCCTGCTCACTTCTATATTTGATAAAAGCCCTTTGCAGTCATTAATTCCCTTGGTTTAGACAAAGATGGCATAATGACAGCTAGCTGGGCTTACCTCTGCAGCAACAGCCTATGAACCCAGATACCCATCTTTTCCAGACCTTCATTTTTTAAGTCAGCAATCTGGCCCCATTGTCTTGCTGTGGCTCTACAGGTCAGACTCTGCACTGGAGCCCACTCAAAGGTAGGTTTATACTGGACCAGAGACTAGCAGTATCTGGCACACCACTGGCTTTATTCCCTTACACACACCTAAAGGCACCTGTCCTGCTCCCTGGATAAGATTAGTGATGTTGCACATAGAATCTTTGCTAGCTCACTCTCAAAATAAGCTTTCCTACTTCTGGCATTGCAATAGGAACTGAGAGTTAGAATGATTAAAAATGTAAATACATTTTGCTTGTACAACTACCAGGTTTTCTTCCCCTCCTTGTGGGTATTTTTCAAATTTGAAGGAGTTTTGAAGGAAAATAACATCTGAGAAGTCCATTGTGAATTCTGGCAAATCAGTATTAGCTCTTTTGTAGCCAGACCAGGATAAAAAACCTTAAACTTTTCACTGCTCTATTTATTTATTGAAAAGTTTTGTCTCTGGGTGGAGTTTTTCCTGCCAACATGTTCAGCCAGCCATCCCCATGCACAGCTGCTGATCCCAGGTCTCACCATGGAGTTGCCTGCACTGCCATATCAAAACAAATAGTCAAATTTTTGTTCTCCATTTTGGTTAATCAAGATTTCACATTTCTTTTGTTGTAAGAAATGTTCACAAGTTATACTTATGCTAAAGCAACTCTTCTTCACAGAACTGTGTGGTGTTTTTATATGCACAAGATGTGCCTCATCCAGGAGGTTTTAGACAACAAATCACAGCAGTACCTGGCTAAATTCTTTCATCCTCTTGAAATACTGTTTTGAAATTGCTTTGTCCTAAGATGGTCATAGTCAGACTGCTTTTGCTTTCTGCCTCAAAACTTAGGAAAAACATAGAAACACATGAACAATAAAGGCATTTGTGATTTTCTTACAAGCAGCAAAAAACTGTTTTCCGGGAGTTAATTTTTTTCATCTCAGTTCTCTTTTCTTAGAGCCAACTTCTTTTTTTCCCAGACTGTTAGAGTTCATAAAAAAAATCTTCTGGCTTCTAGCAAACTTATGTTCTACTTTCATCTAGAAAGGCATAAATGTGTTGAGCCAAAACCACAGCATTCACCACTATTTGAAACAATCTGTGTAGGGATGTTTTTACATCCCTGTTTGCAGCGCCCTGTACCAAAGTCAGTGCATAACCACAGCACTAACCTTTCCCAACTGTCCACACACATCGTGCTCTGGGTAAACACTCATATGTAGCACAGTCTGTGCAGGGGTTTTTTATGACTGCAATCAAAATAGCTCCCTCAACTTGTATGTGTGAATATTGCCTTTATCATATAACCAAGACTCCAGAATTAGAATTACAGTGGGTATTTCTGCTGATCTGAAAGATTTAACATCTCTTTGCTCATAAAAAATTCTATTTGAAATAAAAAATTAATGCTCCTAAATCTAGTACTACTGTACACAATGTAGGAAAGAGACAGTAATTTGGTATCACAATACATTTTATAAAAGAATATTGAGCCAAAAAACTCAATACCCACCAATGAGACATTGGAGAAAATTTTTAAAAGGCTGCATGACAGATTCATTTTTCATATTGTTTTATATGGACAGACCTGACATTCAGTGCAACTTGGGTTTAGAAAACATTCTTCCCTCAGATCCTCTATCTTGAAGAACCTATAGCAGCACTTGAACATGCAATGAAGTCCAAGCATTTTGTATAACTTTCCCTGTCTTGTTCCCCCCCAGTGAAATAACGGATTAACCATAAAATAGTTAGTAGAACAAGTCTTTTGTGATTTCCAGCTAAACTGCATCATCAATGGATCAAAATGGGAGGAAACTGGGATCTCAGAATAATTTCGTTCAGTATTTTCAAGGAAATACATTGAATATGTTAATCTAAAAGGCTCTTTTTAAATACAGATTAAACAAATATAAAATAATACTTAAATTAATACATTAACTTCAGGCCATGTATTTAAGTTCACCCAAAAGAAACTGATAGGGAAGCTAAACCCCCACCTTCTTCCATCTGGTTTGGTTTGTCCTGAAACCATTTCCCCTCTCCTCCTTTCAAATGTATTAATTCAATCACTGAACTGTAAAGGTCTGGCTTTATGGAACATCTGTGCTCTGATGCACACACAGAAATGGAGGATTGTAAAGCTTTTTGCTAAGCAGTGTTTATATTGTAAAGAACATCTTTAAATTTGTTAGGATTTTATCAGCTGTTGTCAGAGGTCAAACACCAAACTGATAGGATGGGGACAGAATCCATACTCATCTTCTGTGGACACCACTGAAGAGAAAGATTGAGGGACAAACCGTTTCAGGGACCTGTTGCAAAATTCACAGACCTGAGTCACTTTCTTGCTCCCTCTACACACCTTGCACTCTAGTAAGCTTGACTGCTGCTTTCCCCATTTAGAAAAACTAAATACTATAGTCTACAAGCTGTTTCATTGGATCCAAGGGCTACTATTGAGGAAGGGGAAATAGATGTCTGTTTGATTTATAAACATTACCTATAAGCACAGGTACATGAGCAAAAAGAGACAGTGTCCACACAGAAAGCATTTCCTGCACTGCTTCAACTTTCTTTCAGTCTGAGGCAATACCAGAATCGATGGGGTTTTGTTCTACACACAAAAATAGTATTTAATCATAATGGAGTCCAAGAAAAATGTGCAGGAAAGGTGAAGATATCACTATAAATGGTGGCACTCAATCATACCCCACTTCTCACTAATTACAACTCTCTCTCCTGAAAATTTCCAGGCAGAGGGAATCTACATAAAATCTGATTAGCCTGACCAAAAACATAGCATCTTTTAACTGTGCTGGGTTAAGGGGAGACTGCATGGCAATAAGTGATATAGAGAAGCATTTTTATTCACTTGCACCTTGTTCCAAATTAATTTGTTTTCTATTTTTGCTAATTTTAAAACTTGCTCCTTATGAGAGTGAGCTAAGATTTTTTCTTTCACAAGAAGCAGTATAGAAACATGCCTCAGATCAGGGTTCAGCTGTGTTAGATACAGAATGAAACAAAATGTTGTGGAAAATTAAAAAATATTTTGGAGTGTAATTTCAACTGTCTGTGTGAAACATGGAAAACTTGCTGTTAGTTTGTTCAGTTACTGTCTGGGCCTGGATTTCCAGTGTTTTAGGAGTGAAAAGTGAATACATGACTTAGTTACCTTTGAACATTCCAAGTGTAATAAACCAATCAAGGAAAATTAGATAAATGAAATCCATTATTTTAGCTCCAAGAGTCCAGTATTTGTTTTCTTCCAGGTTAAGTGCTCAGGTAATGGAAACCTGGTGACATGAGATGCCTGCTCTCTACTACAAAGGAAAAAAAGGACCACCAGTCTCATTCCAAAGCTGTTCCCTTCTACCCTAAATTTGGAAACTGAAATGAGATCAGTAATACTTTGCATCACTGTTTCTGGAAAAGGGGTTTTTTCTTATGTGTAATATGCAATTCAATATTCTATCTGAATATATTTGATATAAAATTGCCAAATGATAGTGCACATGAGCACAGAACAACTAAATCTGCACAACAGAAGAACCATGGATTGGCATCAGAAACCCAGACTGGAATTTACATCTTGGTTAATGTAACTTGCAGTTCACTTTTTTGGGATATAAAGTTGCAGGGGGGTGGGGAGGGTAAGAAGTTGGTGTGTTTTTAGGAGTTTGGGTGCTTTAAGATTAAGGAATGAATGAACATGAGACTGTAGGTAAAGATTCTTTGAAAATGAAAACACACAGTGGGTCACATGAAAATAAGAAATCTTAGTTTCTTAACACATCCTTACAATTAAGATATACATAACCTGGCAGAAGTCAGACATGAACCCAAGTGGCAATGAAGAGTTTATCATGCACAGTTGTCATATAATAGGTCATTAAATTAGCTGTAAGGTTCTCCAAACTGACACAGGATAACATCTCTAAAACACTGATTTTATTCATGGCTGACACTCCAAGAGCAGCCCCAGCAGTGAGTGCCTGCACTGGTTCCACCTGAGGCAGCTGCATCATTTGAGAGCTCACCCTGACTGAGCAAGCCAGCACCCAAACACCCTGGGCACCCAGGGGAGTTAAGGGTCTAAGTCTGCAGTTTATGAATTTGCAAAGGAAAAGAAAAAAGCATCACTTGGGATCACAGCAAGCAGTGACCTTATGAAAGAGAGCCTGAAAGAACCTGATGCAGGATATTGATAACAGGCATCCTTTAGCTCTATCACAGCTCCCACACAAAACAGGAAAGGCTTGTGCAGAGCCACTGTTTCAGCCCATCAGTGGTGCCTCAACACCTTGGGGGTGCTCACCTTCCAGTCAGCTCTCAAACCACAAGAGGTGAGGGTGAGAAAGCTGCCAGCTTGCACTCCAGACTACAGAGTCTCCAAAGCTTTTCAAGCAGAAGCTGCACAATTGTATAGCATAGATGATGTTATTCTGAACCTCAAACAAGTCATAGACCTACTGAATAAAAAGCAAACAGAAAATTCTGGAAACACAGTACCTGTGGCATACACTATTCTTAATCCTGTATTTTGACATGTTATTGGAGAAAGATGAGCCCAAACAGTCTGTCTTTACAGAGGGGGCTGAAAAATACACATGGTAAGCAAAGTTGAAAAGAGAAAATAAGGTTGAGGTTTTTTTAAGTATCAGCTACAGCAATTTTAATGCTATGCAAGGTTTATGGGAAAAAAGTTCAATTTCTAAGTTGAACTAGTCATATTAGGTTCAATGGGGTATGGAAATTAAAGTCTGAAGTCTCAAATCATACTTAATGATACATAAGGCTTCCTCTTAAAAAATAAATTACTGCTCTTTGATAAGTCTAAGAACTTCCCAAGCAAGAAAATGACCATGTTAAAACACAGATATCATTCTGATAACCCAGCTTTCAAATATTACCTAAATAGATGGTGGGTTGAACTGGTCAAGTGGGAAGCCAGCTCTTTATCAAATTTCCCACCAGGATTCAAATGAGTATTATTTAAAGTAAATCAAAAAATAATTAGGTTAAGTCAAAGGACTACTGATTATTAGCAACCCCAGATATTAGGTTATGCAACATACTTATAAAGCTTTATTTAAGGGCTCACTGGTTCCTCATCAGGCATTCTGAGTTAGGTGATAGTCAAGAAAGTCCTCACTAGCACAACAAGAAGTGTTACAACTTCAAAAAAAGGACTTTAAGAAGACAGAATTGAGAATTCTCACTTGGTATCTTTAGGCAGCTGTTAAAAACGGGGTCCCATTTCTAAATCTGTGTTCTCAACAGCTCTAAGAAACAGCCCCTGGTACTTTGTATCCTATACTAGAAAACTTCAGCCCTTAAAGCAATCTTTCACACATTGCTTCTGTGCTTATCTATAAACATAATGAGCAATCAGCCCCCACAGTGGTGCCTTGCTGTCTGTCTAGAACTGCTCCTCTATTGTAAAATTTTCAGACAGTGCTTTTGCCTGTTAATAAACAGAGCAGCAAAGCTTGCCTCTGAGAGTTTAATCTCACAATGTCTAAACTGCACACATACCCATATATCTTTATGAGCAGATATTTGGAACAGAAACAAGCTTTAGCAGAGATCTGCATTTCAAACTACAAACCAGAAATGCACTTTTTGATGACCTTTCTTTATATACATAGAACAAAGTACACTATTAATAAACAAACATATACCCTAAATTCCCAGAGTCAGCTTTATAACAAAGTTGTCCTTAGGAAAACAATGTTAGGTCTCCCTCAAAAACCACATTTGCTTAATAAAGAAAACCGTGTGGCAGAGTACATCTGCACCCATACTACCAGACTATACATCTATAAATTAGAAACTATAAATGCATATTCACAAGCCTTGTGATACAATGCTTCATTTCAGTTTAACCATCTACCCCATTGGGGCATAGCTGTGGATCTCCTGTTTCTCTTGAGTTTCTCCATCCATATTCTAAATCCAACACCCGCTTTCAATCATGCTGTATTTAGTCCACCAGAGGTTAAGAGAGCTCTTAGGAAGACCCTTTCAAGTTTCAGCTGCTGGAGCTCTCATAGGTGGCATATTAAAGAGTCACAACACCAGACACGGACACAGTCCTGCGTCAGAAGCTGGGACCAGCTACAGGAAGATGCTGATGAGCAGTCTGCATTCAGCAGGGCAGACATGCATTGCAGCTTTCCACTCCTTGCAGATGCATTTAGGAGAGGCACCACCTGTTTGGCCAGATGTTTACATGCTCCTTTCACAGATAAATCATCAACCAGCCAATCAACCCTGATTGTGTTATGAGAATTCTACAATTAGTGGATACTCCACATAGAAAACAACACACAAACTATTGTATTTCATCACAGTAATCCCATCAAATTGTAAAAATTACAGTTGCATCCATGCTTAAATGAAATAATCCCAATGAAGTACAGAAGAATACAAAATGAAGTTGTTGAAATTTTTTCAGGGAAGTTATGCTCTCTGTAAGTTATTTTACAGCTTGACCTCTTTTTCCAAAGGGGTTTCTCAACCCCAAGACAGGCACTTCTCTGTTGGCTTGGCTTTACAGGGACTACAATCACACTATTCCAGACACACAGCCCAAACTCTGTGACATTGTTTAGGTCACATAGCTGCCTTTTTTCTTAGTTCCTGGTACTAAAGGCAAAACAAGCGTGATCTAATGGAGTAATAACCTTACCTTACATTACTAATGTAAGCAGAAATACCTAAAGAAAATACACCATATATCAGCTAAACAAATCTTATGCTTACTACACATAGTTCAATTAAAGTACCACTTAGGCAAAAGTTTAAGACTATTTTGTAGTTTAGGAATCTGTACAAATATTTCCAGCTTATATAATGAAATAGGCAACTTAAAAACAGATATCACAAGAGCTAATTAATATATGGGTACTTGTAGTTCATACACATTTTGTGGCTTATAACTGAAATAATCTGAAATGAATGAAATATATTGCTTTCCTTTATAGCAAATAACAATACATGATACTTAATTGGTACTATTTTTGTATGTGATAGATTGGTTCAACTTCCTGGTTGAAGCTTCTTGACCCTCATTTACTACAAGGGGCTTGCATGCCAGCACAAAATGAATGCATATCATTTCCTCTGTGCTTATTTTGTACATTTGTAGTCAGTTTCTAGTTGAAGGCAAACTAACAACAGTTGTGGAAGGAACAGAACCTTTTCTGTCCCAAAAACATGTTTTCACAAATACAGAAATACTCCATTTGCCTATCTGGGTGTTTTTATCCCTGTCCCCCATATTTTCAGAACCCTTTTCTATCCTTTTTCAGGTGCCAGGTTCTGCTAAGTGGGAAAAGAATTTTTTTGGTTCTGCATTTAGGTCTTTAAAAGTCTTTTTAAAGCCATAATTGTCAAAGTGAGCTCGACACTAAATAAAAGTAGATTCCCAACATATATTTTCTGTAAGTTTTACATTAAAGACCCACAGATTTAACACACAGAGGTTGTTTGTCTTGCATGTTACACAGAGCAAGGCCTTTTTTGAATGCCTTTTTCATATGCTGGTTTTTATTTGTTCCCATGGCATACACGCACTGATGGCCAAGAGCATAAATTACTGCAGTTTTCTCAGACTCAGAGTGCCCTGCCTATGCCAGTAACTACCAGGTTACTTTTGCTTCACTTATTCATTCTGTAACCAAATTCCTCTATCAAGAGAAAGTGATCTTCCTAGAAAAACAGTAAGACATGGATAAACATCACCTATTCGAGCTTTTGATTATTTCAAGACTAGGTTCTTAAACTTAACTTTATTTAGATCTTAGTCTCAGTGTATAAAAATTCCACAGACAGACTTCAACTTCACAAACTGGAACAAACTTGCTTCCCCCTCCCCACCACCCTCAATCCAAGGAACTGCCACTAACTGGTTTCAGGTGCAGCTCTGATGTAAAGTAATAGCACATTCACATTCTCTTTCTTTGTCCATGCTGCAGAGGGAAGTGATAAAAATTTTTGATTTCAAGTAGAACTAGTAAGGAAAAGAAAAAAAAAAAAAAAAAGGAAAATCTTACTAGTACCAAGAAAAATTGTGCGTTTAACTGGATTGTCAACAGAACACACCTTCCAGAAGGAAAGACACGCCACTGAAGATTTCTCCTCCTTCAAAAGCATTAAACATTTTCACCTACTTTTCTGAGCCCAGTTTGGCATTAAGAATGAATATCTTACCAGAGCTCAGGATCTGTGACAACACCAGAAAAACAAATCCTTGTGAGAAGCCAGGGATACCAAGAGCCCATACAGGAGATAAAGACACATTCAAACTTCCCTCCTGAACGCTTGTTAGGAACCACCTCAGCCTGCAATTTACTTTGACAAAACCTTTCCTTGGTTCCCCTGCCCACACCCTTGAACAGCCCAAGCATCTTCTCCGTGTCAAACACGTGCGTTCCACACGCTCAGTTCCCCAAAACGTAAGGGCAGTTCAGCGAAGAGCCTGGGGGCGAGAGAGCAGAGACAGGGCTTACCCAGGGAGGCTCTCCCAAACACACACAGGAGCAGCCTTGTGTAAATGTAAAGCCAGAGCCTTTAAAACCTCAGACTGCAACTCTCAAGGAGAAAGGAAACCTTCTCCTGCCCACGCAGATACTCTAGCACAGGGCAGGGCTCAGAGGGGTCGCCAGGAGCAGCCTACCTGAGAGCAGCAGCTCTTCACGGGACACTGCCTGGGCACCCTGCACAGAGCTTGCTGCGGGCTAGAAACTGGGCTGGTACGGCTGCTGCCGGGGCCTGAGGGTGGGCTGAGCCCGGTGCCGCCACTGAGGAGCCAGGGGCAACCTCTCAGGCCCTGATGTATCCTTCAGATTCCGGTGCGGCCCCTCAGTTCCAGGTGCAGCCCCTCAGATACAGGTGCAGCCCCTCAGATCCCGGTACAGCCCCTCAGATCCAGGTGCAGCCCCTCAGATCCAGGTACAGCCCCTCAGTTCCCGGTGCAGCCCCTCAGTTCCCGGTGCAGCCCCTCAGATCCCACTGCAGCCCCTCAGTTCCCATTACAGCCCCTCAGATCCAGGTACAGCCCCTCAGTTCCCAGTGCAGACCCTGAGATCCCATTGCAGCCCCTCAGTTCCCGGTGCAGCCCCTCAGATCCAGGTACAGCCCCTCAGATCCAGGTACAGCCCCTCAGATCCAGGTACAGCCCCTCAGATCCAGGTACAGCCCCTCAGATCCAGGTACAGCCCCTCAGATCCAGGTACAGCCCCTCAGATCCAGGTACAGCCCCTCAGATCCAGGTACAGCCCCTCAGATCCAGGTACAGCCCCTCAGATCCAGGTACAGCCCCTCAGATCCAGGTACAGCCCCTCAGATCCAGGTACAGCCCCTCAGATCCAGGTACAGCCCCTCAGATCCAGGTACAGCCCCTCAGATCCAGGTACAGCCCCTCAGATCCAGGTACAGCCCCTCAGATCCAGGTACAGCCCCTCAGATCCAGGTACAGCCCCTCAGATCCAGGTACAGCCCCTCAGATCCAGGTACAGCCCCTCAGATCCAGGTACAGCCCCTCAGATCCAGGTACAGCCCCTCAGATCCAGGTACAGCCCCTCAGATCCAGGTGCAGCCCCTCAGAGCCCGGTGCAGACCCTGAGAGCCCGGTGCAGCCCCTCAGATCCCATTGCAGCCTCCCATGGGCCATGCCACATTGCAAACCTCTGCTGCAGCTCCTTCAGGTTCTTTTCACAGGCTCAAGGTCTCATGTCTCACTCCATGAGCACAGCGGGTGTTCCCAGTGGGTGCTGGTGAGGCTCTCCCAGGCATCCCTCAGAGCCAGGCTCAGGGCATGGCTGTGGATGAGGATCTGTGCTCTGAGATGCCTCCCCAGGCTGGAGCTGTCAGGCAGCAGGCCCTTTTTTGACCACAAAGATATTTTTTTGTATCTGAAAGACAATTACAAAACCTAATGTCTCCTATACTGCAAACTGTTTAGCTGCCACATCCCTACTTGTGCTCCACCTGGTCTTGCCAAGAGCAGCTGTTCTCATAGTGGTCAGCTAATGGGAGCTAACAAGTAAGCTTTTTCACAAGGAGAGCTCACTTCTGATATTAAACAGCAAAAAGAAATTGCATTGTGCAATAATCTGTGGGCACAGTGAGTTGTTAGAAGTTTTCAGAGTACTTTCTGATTCATGAAAATAATTTTGTAATTTTGCCTCCCGAAACCATGCCAATGGAGGCGGTTTTCTTGAGTGGTGTGATCAAACTTTTGAGTTACACCAATTCTTAATTATGTCTGTTAAGAATCTGCATTGTCTAGCAGCTCTGTCCTACTTTAAAAAATACCAATTCCAAATTTCTTGAGCACTGCAAAAATGTCTCTGCATCTAATACCCAGCATCTGTCTAGAAAACATATCAATCATATGATCACAAACAGCTGTTGCATTAGACTTTTAATCAGCCATGATTTCCAAAGGAGACAAAGAATGTTGGATGCAGTGATGGAAAGTTATTGCAGAGAATGCCCTAGTTGAGAACTAAAAATCCAGTCTCAGGGACTCAGACCTTTACTAAGCCTTGTAAAAACTCCTCATGTGTACAGACAGTAAAGTTATCTCATGAAATTGGAATAAAATACTATGACACAATGCACGTACAAGCTAAAGTGTAAAAGGTGCTCCAGGCAGGTATTTTGTTATTAAATGTAAAATGTATGTACCACTAGCTTGCACAGATTGCAAAGAATAAAGTTTTCCCTTCAAGTTTCATAAATCTCATTAATGAGGGGTTATGAAGCCCTATTGGAGATACTACACATCTCTTTGCTTAGAAATCATTGATGTCCAAAAATGGCCAACTTCTCCTCTCAGTAATGTTAGTGTAAATCTGCATTAGCTCTGCTGGACTCAGGAGGTATTACAGAGTAGCTCCTGACTCATTTTCAATAGAACATGACAATTTGAAACAGTAATATGGCTAACTCTGTGTCATCCATCTGACACAAAACCACAAGACTGAAGAAAAGGAACGCTACTTCTAGAATTGCTTAGGGGGTTTTGTTTGGGTGTTCCAGTTTTTTTAAATCCCAAATTCCTGGCATTCAACTATTATAAATAGCTTCATAAAGTACTAGAAAGGATATATAATGCAATCCCTTTAAAATGCTTTTAAGTTCAGAGCCGTAAGGCATTCTAAACACATCCACACTGGGAATATCAGTTATGGTGTTTGCTCCACAGTCAACCTGCATCAGCTTTCCTAGTCTTTGACTTGATCCCCTCACCTCCTGAATGACTTAGATGTTGCTTGCTGACCCCTTTTTTTTTGCCCAGAAACAGGGCCTGGGTGTCCTGCCAGCCCTCTCCTGGACTGCCTGTGCCTGCAGCAGAGAATGTTGCAAGGGCTGGTGCAGCTGCTTGGGAGCTGTTGTGTCTGAGTCAGAAAGAAATCCTGGAGCAAACAGTCAGTAGACATAATGTCAATCAGCAAGTGATGCAAAGTTCCTGGCAATAGTCAAGAGCTTTTACTTCAGTCAAAGACCGAAGACCATGTACTTTTGACTTCATTCCTCACAGGCAGGTGAGGGCTTTCCTTCATTTTGGGCAGCCCAGGCTGCTTGAGGGGGCTCACAGCAGACATTTCTCTGCCTGCCTTTTGCCTCCTTCTCCAGCTGCTTATTTTTGCTGTGCCCAAAGCAGTTCAAGGTCAAAACACCCTGAATAGCAAAGCAAATATAAATAGCTTTTTTTTTTGAAGAAAGCTTCTGTGAGATGGGCAGGGCAGACCCAGCATAAAACTGTATCCTGCAGCAAAAAATAAGTTTGTTCTGTTGCACCATGATTTGTGGATCCATCTAAAAGAAAAGCCATGGGATCATGAGGTTCTGCAAGCCTGACATTGAAACTTGAAACTGTCACCCATGACAAATGTTATCTAGAAAGTATATGAGAGGAAAGAGTGGGACCCAGAAGTCCTCTACTGTCTATCTAGCTGAGACAACATTAGAAAATTCATTTTTAAGTGGTCAGGGACATATATGCAGTGGGTTGACTCTATCTGACTACCAGGTGCCCTCCAGAGCCACTCAGTCACTCTTCTCCTCAGTTGGGCAGGGCAGAGAAAATGTAATGAAGGTCTCTGGGGTCAAGAAAGGACAAAGATCGCTCAGCAGTGAGCACTGTGACAGGCAGAAGAGACTTGACTTGGGGAAATTAAATTGTTAGTAATCAAACTGGAGTAGGATGAGGAGAAATCTTAAAATACCTTTCCCCTAGACCTTTCTTATTCCTTTCACTCCTGATTTCTCTACCTCCTTCCTGCCAGCAGTGCAGGGGGATGGGGAACAGATGCTGCTGTCAGTTCATCACACGTTGTCTTGGCTACTACATCCTCCTCAGGGGGAGGACTCCTCACACTCTTCCCCAGTGACAGCGTGGGTCCCTTCCATGGGGTGCAATCCCTCAGGAACAGGCTGCTCCAGCGTGGGTCCTCAGGGGGTTCAAAACTCTTGTCAGCAAACTTGCTCTGGTGTGGGCTCCTGTCCCCATGGGGACACAGGTCCTGCCAGGAGCCTGCTCTGGTGTGGGCTCCTGTCCCCATGGGGACACAGGTCCTGCCAGGAGCCTGCTCCAATGTGGGCTCCTGTCCCCATGGGGACACAGGTCCTGCCAGGAGCCTGCTCCATTGTGGGCTTTCTATGACAGCACGGCCTCTTCTGGGCATCCACCTGCTCTGTTGTGGGTCCTCTATGGGCTGCAGGTAGATCTCTGCTCCCCGTGACCTCCCTGGGCTGCAGGGGCACAGCTGCCTCACCATGGGCTGCACTATGGGCTGCAGCAGGAGCTGCACCAGGGGCTTCACCATGGGCTGCACCAGGAGCTGCAGAGGAATCTGCTCAAGTGCCTGAGGCACCTCCTGCCCTCCTTCCTCACTGACCTCACTGTCTGCAGAGCTGCTTCTCTCACATATTCTCACTCCTTTTTCCTCTCTCCATATGCAACTGCACAGTTTTCCTCCCTTTCCAGATATATTCTCCCAGAGGCACTACCACTGTTGGTGGTGGGCTTGGCCTCGGCCAGCAGCAGATCAGTCTTGGAGGTTGCTGGCATTGGCTCCAAAGAAGCTTCCAGCACCTTCTCAGGGAAGATACCCCCAAAACACCACCCCACACTCCCCCTACCAACCAATGCAACACAGTGGATTGTAATTTAATTTCTGATGCTGTCTCTTCCCCAGAAAAAATCACACATATAGGTGCTATAGATTCCTTCATATTGCAAACAATCATGTGAAAGACAGACAGAAAACTCGTGGGAATGAATGTTCCCATGTCCTTCAGAGATTTTTCACACAGTTCCTAAATAAGATGCATTTCCAAACAGTTCCCAGACACAATGTTAATTAACACTATAAATCAGATACATAAAATCAATAAAATCATAAATTAATAAACCTGTAGAATTACTTAAGTGTGGAGTACAGAATGATTGTTTTAAAAAGCAATAACAAAAAAGCCCACCAGCATTTGTTCAAGGCCGATTACCATAGAGCTGGTATCACCTGATGTGCTTGGCTGGCAGTGTTCTGCTACCAGCACCACTGATTGACAGAGTGCTTTCTAGAAAAAACACTTCATGCATTTCAGATGTGATCTGGGGACCTTCCATTTTCGAAGTCTGAATTGCACCATTTTCACCTGCCTTGATGCCCTGCTTTGTAAATGGCTCAGCACTTTATAATTATCATGAAAACACTTCTTTCGGTACTAGAAAATGTTTTTTACTCTTCAGTATCACAAATCAGTCTCACATCTTTAAATGCCATAAGTACAGCTAGGAGTGGGGTTGCTTGTTGAAAAGAAAGTAGACAAACTGTCACTTTAAGCTTTTCATGATACATATTGCCAATAATAAGCCAATAGGTAAAATAAACATCCTTGAACCCTGCCTCAATGTTTAGCATCAGAATTTTTACCTTTTCTCTTCCACCCTTACTTAAAGTTTCAAAGGCGAAAGATACCTAAAGGTTATTAAAATATGCAAATAATTGTTTTCCTTTATGTCATGTGCTTAGATTTTCTACCACTGCAGATCATTGGCTACTAACTGTAAGAAGAGATTAGTGAAGCTGAAGACCAAAATTCTTGAAAGTCATGCTTAACTCTCATTTCTCCTTCTTAAAGCAGCCCTACTGAAATAGAAAAGTCGTTTTCTCAGGCATTGGTCACATTCAGGAAATAAAATCCTATCAAGTCTTTGATTCATTGCAGTAAAAAAACTGGTCAATGAATTAAAAGAAATGCAGCACTCCAAAAATAAAAGTGGTGAGAAAGCATATGTATTTTTTTTTCCCAGGGCAATTTTAATTATTCTAAAACATATCAAAAGAAAAGCAAATAAAGGAAGACAGAAATTGCCATAACAAACCAGATCCAAGATCTGGTGTAAAAGACAAATGCTTGACACAGAAAGCAAAAAGTTCTGCACTAGGAAAGTGTGAGGTGGTCTTTCCACTCTTATCATTCCTGGTTCTTCTTCTTAAATCAAATCACTTGATTTGGACCCCTTTGTGTCATTTACATGTTCCCTGCTAATGGCCATTATTCTGCATGCATATCCTAAATGTTCTTCACTTCTGCTTGCAGTTCCCACTTCCAGTTAAGCCTCCATATTCAGCAAGAAATTAGAAGTGCTTTCTTAGCTGTTAGTACTCACTAATAGTCATCTTGGAAATTTGTTACACCTGGGTTGCCAACACCACATGTCTCTGACAGCCTCTTAATTTAGGCATGTTCTCAAGAAAAGCATGTTCCAACAGATCTTTCCCTCTCCACGGTTACTGCCTGCCCACATTAATGATATGAATCAGCACTCCTGTTAACATGTCTCCCCATTAGTGCTGCTTCTCATAAAAATGTTTGGGTTGTTCTTTTTCTGAGTTGTTCTTTTTTTTTTTTTCTCCTCTAGGTAACACTGAATTTTTACAGCACATTTTTGCACTGAGAACTGCAGACAATATCTGCTCTTTTCTAAGCTATCTAAATCTTGCCTTGTATTTCTCCAGGGATTCCTAGTTGAGATCTTCAGTCTTGGATTTTTATTCCATTAACCGAATTGAAACAGACATGTAAATTTAATGGATAGCTCTGAAAGTCCTAATTCCTATTCTGTTCCCACTCTGCCAAACTGCAGCAGCATCTGGCCCTGAGCAGTTTGTAATGCAGCAGCAACAGCTGCGTGTCATATATAGCTGTACAGAAATCTCACCTGTGAACACACTTTGTTGTAGGATCAAGCAATAATTGTACAGTGTGAAGGATGCAGTCAGGGATTAGCCTACCAGAGCAGTGCCTCTCTACTGATCCCATCAGTTATAGGTATTTATGTGTATATAAAATACTTTCTCATACTCACATTTTTGTCCTTCTTCCTCTTTGATTCTCACAAAAACAAGCCACATAACATTGTGGGGTTTTTTTCTAAAATGCTTGTTTGTTCCCCAGTTACTGAAGATAACTTCACAGTCTTTCAATTTATTTTTTATCGTAACACCCCTAGTTCAAGGTATTATATTCCTCACTTTCCAAATAGCCTTTGTGTCTTATTTCCCAGTGACTTGCCCAGAATCACACCAAAGACAAGGGCAGAGGAAGGACTGAGTCCTCTGCCAGTGTTCCCTGGGGAGCAGATAACTCTCCAGGTCAGTCCTTGCTCATATCTGGGGTTACTGTGCCTGGCAATAACAGCTCATATACACAAGAACCCCATTAGATGAAAGGCTCATGTTACCTGAAAAGGTCTTAATGTCAGATTAGGTTTCCAAATTCCTTTCTCCTGGAAGCTAATGAATGTGAGTTTATATCCTTAACTATTACTTAGCTGTGTAGACTTCAGGAATAAAACATAGGCATACTGTTTGCCAAACATTCATTTAAAGGGTTCTATGGAGTAAAATTGAATTATTATAGATTAGTGAGTGTACGGATTAATATTGGAGATCTCTGATACTTTAATGCATATCTGTGTGTCCCTACTTCTACTTCCATTCTTGAGGTACTTGCATATGAGATGGGAAAAGGAACAGCTTTACTAAAACTTAACCTTTTTTCTGAATTCATACAGAATGGTTTTTCAAGCAGGATACTCAGACTCTTCCTTCTCTTGAATCTGCACCAAAAGGGAAACGCATAGGAGCAAACCTGTTTTAGATACAGCCTTCTGCATATGACAACTGATCTAATAAACAGTGTGATCTGGCACCATTTAAGTCAGTACAATTTCTCAGCACTGACAGCACTTCCGTATTGCTCCAGATAAACTGGCTCAGGTACCAGGCTCTATAGCTGCTCTGTCTGTGCAGTCTGCCCATGCAAAATCTGTCCTGCCTCTCAGCCAGGCTAATTAATTCTGAGACTGCTGGAATAACATTGCTACGCTGCATCCGATTCCTGAGCTCCAAGTGCACCGGCTCGGCGTTGGCTGGGGCGCTCCTGTGCTGTGCTCCACTGCAGGACTGTCAGATGCTGCATCTCCCATTTCACATACAATGTACTCAGACTCTTCATAACATTCAAGATTTTGGCAGTTTTGCTCAAGTTAGATGGGAAATAAAAAGAAACTGCGAATCAGTGGGTGACTCATTGCTTCCCCTTTCCTCTGGAAGAGTTAACATCAGGTACATCCAGGAGGCCATGAAGTGTTTGGCACCAACACCGTGTCCTCCTCATCCGTGGCAACAAAGATTAAATGAATATTTATTTATGTAAAAAAATTTGCTTTAATAAAACATTCTTGATATTTTTTAAATTTGGGGGTAAATGTTAGTGAAGTTTAATGCTCATAAAAATGAGAGATTAATCCTGGCCAGAACAAGGCTTGGTGCAAGTGGACCCTGTGTAAACTCCCACACATCTCTGTCAATGTGCCTCAGTCAGGAGCAGCAGTGAAATGTGGCTGCTGTCCCAGTGCTCAACCTCTCCCGAGGGGAGAAAGCCAAATCTGCTGAAGAGCTCAATGGTTCGCTTGATTGCAAATAGATCTCAAGCCCACCAGAACAGCACATTTAATTACACTTGCCTGGTTTTGACACTGTAACAGGTACTTGAGTGTCCTCCAACTATGCTCATGTAATTGGCTCTATCCAAAAATAAACCATGAGGCACCAGAAGTTGTATCTGTGATGGTGGGGTTTGAGATTTTTTAATTACATGTGAATTTTTAGTCTACTGGACTCAATCCTGATGTAACAGAAGCCACTTCTAAGAGCAAATTCTGGTTGCCTCTTGCTTTGTTTTTTTTTCAGGCACAAAAAATAATCCCAAGGAACAACTAATGCATAGGAAGAGAGAACTGAAAAAGAAACAGGTGTATGACTAAAAAAGAGTATAAGCAGGTCAATAGGAATTTCCCACTGGCTGTTCAAATTGCCTGCCTGTTTGCCAGGTGACCAGGGCTAACCACATAGAGTCTTCCCCCCTGTGTACTGCTGGCAAGCAATCTTATCACTGAACCAAATTAGCAGAAAAGCATATTCTTAGATTGCCATTGGCCAAGGACCAATTTAACAGTGGGCTCCAGGTAAAACTTGAAACAGATTATTATTTTTACCTTTTTTTTTCCTTAAAGAAGCAGAACATGAATGTTTATAGAGTCCACTACAAGTGTACCCAGATCTGTTCTCCACTTACAGGGCAGCAGAATCCAAGAACTGAATTGTTGTAAGGCAAGTAGTGTGCTAAATGCACATTTTTACGTGCATGACCTGTTTTCCCCTTAGTTTTGGGGAGAAGAAAGGGCTTATTAAAGAAGGGAAACGTATCAGTTTCTCTGGTACTGAGGAGAAAAATATGTTGAATATAATCTATTCATACTTGCTTCTCTTATTCAAATCCCAACTTACTGCACAGCAAAATCATTGGAAGTGATCCCACTAATTTCAGTTGATATAGGACAGAGTCCTGGCTCAGAAGAATGCTGTGGTCATATTGACATCTCTGGACACTTCTAAGCAGTATTGCAAAAGCAGTTTGTCCATGGAATTGCTTTCCCCATGCTCACAATGTGCTTTATGGAGCAAAAATCCACACTGGGAAAACGCAGAGAAGGCTATAACTCAGGGAATTGCTTACGCATTATCCTGTTGGGTCAAAAATTTTGTTTTTCAAGAGAATGTGAAATGCATTGAGTCTAAAAAGCTCTCACTTATATAACAGTTGCCAAAGGGCAGCCTATTCATTAGCCAAGACATAAAAGTAAAAAGGCTGCTCCAAGGCCTTGAGGCAGCACAGTTTCTTGAGCTGTGCTTCATAACAGCTGCCCTCCAAAGTCTGGTTAACGTCATCTAAAATGCTCTTTAACAGAGGACTAGGATGGCACACTTACTGTCACAGCATCCCCTCTTTGGACAGAAAGAAACATCTTCTGTTTCCAGAGCTCTCCTTTCCAGTGCTGAACTCTGACATACTGGGTTTGTCCTTTAACTCAAAGTATTCACAGCAGGAAAATTTGCTCTTTTCTTCTTTAATATAACCTTCTGCTCTCCATAGTCCTTGATAAACAATGGATGCTCAGATATTTATTGTAGCATGTACTGCTGGCCCTGCACAGTTCAGTCCTCTATAGAGAGGCTGCTTTGATCTTTTGAGGATCAGGGGCAGCCTTACAGAGTATTTATGCTTCAGTTGTACAGGACAGCAAGTAGGGAACCAGTTCAAGGGAGCAAAGGGAGAGAATGTGTTCCTTCCTATCAGATGGTTTTATTAATTTGCCATAGAAACAATTAGTGCACGCTGCAGTTTTTCCCTTAAATGCCACTGTAAGATTATATAATTGGCTAAAAAAAGAGAAGTCTTCCTCTCTAAATCTGGTGTGTCTTTTTCCAATCTAGAAGTCCAACAGAATAGCTGGACACCTGCATTTATTTCTTGCATATAGCCTGCTACCCTGCCATAAAGGCATGTCCTTTTCTCATTCCTGGGTTATCCAGGCTACCTTCTAACTGCCCTTTACACGTGATCCCAGCTTGTGAGCGACTTCAGAGGAGCCATCAGCACACAGTTGTAGCTATTCAGAGCAGTTACCATCACATGGTCACTCGGTTGTGTTTGTGATGTGCCTCAGCCAAGAGTGTCAGGTTGCAGGGGAAAGTACTGGCTGGGATATCTACTGTAGATCAAGGTCTTGCCAAGGAAACCTGAATAAACCTTATAAAAATATTCTCTCCTTCCTATTTATCTTAGATTTCTGAAGTTATAACTACTTAATTTATCAAACTTGATTTATTCAAGTATTTACCTTGGATGCTGTTATACTTGATAGTTTTGAGCAAAGAAATAACTGATTCATAATGACAGTTGGATGCAAAAACTCACAGCACCAGGAATTAAACTAAACAAACTCCTGATTTATTTATATTTTTAGCTACTAGCGAAAGCTTAAATAGAGTGCTAGATGCAATTTTTGAAAAAATGCAATGCAGAAAAGAACTAAAGCAAAACAAAAAATCCACAAACACACAGAAGACCATACCCACGTGCTCCATCCAAACACTCTGGAGGAGAACAGGGAGAAGAGATTGAACTGGCTGCTAATGGCATTCATCTGATGCCTCCTGAGCATTTCTTTGTGAGTGTGGGGCCACCTCAGTTCAAGCTGCCTTTCTCCTTCTCCCACAGTGCCTCCTGCCAGGAGCATCCTGCCATGCAGCTGGCACCACTGCTGGCCTCAGGACGGCTCTGCCTCGGCTTAAGGAAGCTGCTCACTAGGAGGAGGTGCCTATAGGAAGGCTGTGGAATGTATGCACCAAAGATGACATTTACAAGTACAAACAACCTTGTAAATGGGTCCTGATGTCCTCAAAACCAACCTACATTCATGGTGCTCAGCTGCTGACAAGCAGTTTGATTTTCAGAGCTATTGCCATGACAGCAGAACAGACTTTTCCCGTATGAACAGGGCTGAGACCACGATTTCACACATGTCAGTTCATAGTTGTGCCTCTCAACTCTGTATTAGACTAGAACAGCGGCCTAGGCTTCAAGGTCTTTAAAACCCAAAACAGATTAAGACCAAAATTTACTGTAACCCAAACTTGACCACCTGCTTGGAGTGCAGCCTGTCATGAGTTGTGGTGTTGTCCGGGTACATACATTTGTTGGGACGAGGAACCTTTTCCTCTCTGGGCATAATGAGGGAAAAAAAGGAGAAGTAACTGGTATCCCAACTCTCCCATTTGTTAAAAGAAAAAAGGGGGAAACAGCTGTCTCGGAAAACAGCAGCATTTATAAAGCACATTATATAGCTTTGTGCTTCAACAAAAGACCAGAAAATGAGATGAGGTGCTTTTTAATGCATTTCTGTGCAGCAGTACACAGTTCATGACTTCAGAAATACTGAATTAGGATTTCAAAATTAGCAAGCCTGAAGCTGTAGCTCTCACAAAACCCCATCAGAAAGCTGCTCCTGCATGATGGAAATGTAGAGAACAAGGTATCTACTTTGTGGATATTTCTTTCCTATCTTGTCTAAGATGAACTTTCAGAATAAAAACTCAGCTGACCAGATGATAGAGAGGCAGAAGACAGAGATGTAGCTCAGAGTAGAAATGGGCCTTGAATGAAAATATCCAGGAGCATCATATCTGAAACCCAATAAATTCAGCTGACTTGCTTCTTTTTCACCTCTACCTGCACAGGCTATCCCAAACTAGTACATTTTCTCAATAAAATTTGGAGTTTTTGTCCAAATAGTCAGTTGGTACCCATGGCATTGATTTTACAGGAATCAGTAGTTTTTCTGTCATGTACAAGACCTAAAATATCAGCACTCTTCAGAAGCAGTAAACCAGGGCCCATGGAATCATGCACTGTGACACAGCTGAGGCCGGGCACAGTCACAGCCTGGCTCTGCTCACCCTGCTCAAGCACAGTGAGATTGTGTCCATGCGGGGCTGTCCCTCCCCTGCTCTGCCCTCGAGCTGGACTCTGCTTCCCTGGCAGGGCACACAGCTCTTGCTGCTTCCTGGCACCCAGGATGGGGGGAAAGGGACAGGGAGCATGGGGACAGGGCTGGCTGGGAGATGGAGACAGAAGGCTGCAGTGGAAAACAGATAGCTCTTCAAGTCAGTGAAATGCTGGAGCTTCCAAATCAGAAAAAAAACTAGGAAGCTGATAAAATTATTCAGACAGGAAGAGATCACAATTCAGTAACTGAGCAAAAGCTACAGAAGGAAGGGTCAGAGACTTCAATAAATTGGACTGTGAAGATGAGAGCAGAGCTGTCTGCGAGGGGGCTGTGAGCCTTGGCTGCCCTGCACTGCCACAGAAAGAGCCTTTCCACTGTGAGTGGAGCACAGCAAGGTGTTATTTGATAGTGGAAATGCCTTGCTCTCTTTGAAAGAAGACATAACTCTTTATGGAATAATTTACTAATGCCATTTAAGAAATTGAATTCCTGTTCTATGAGAATTTTATTTATGCTAAATCAATATATGAAGTCAGAATTTCATTTTATGGCTGAATAGAAATTATATTAAGAAAGCAGCCTAGGAAAAGGAAACACTTAACGATACTGAACCGTTTTAGTCTTGAAGTGGTTTCAGTGACATAATGATATATTAAAAATAATATATTTAAGTATTTCAGAAAATAGCAGAAGTAAAAGGAGCTATAGTGCTAAACATAGAACAAGATATTGTTATTCTCAAAATGACATTAACATTACTAAAATAGGATTAAAATTATTCATTATTCTTTTCTTCAAGAAAAGAATTCAAAATTGACATTTCTGGCCAAATGTCTGCATTCGGCAAGAACACCATCATCCAGTGGTAACTTTCTATTGTTATTATTTTACCATTTTTCTCTGCAGTTGAAGAACATGCACACTGACTTCTATTGCAGCATCAGGAGAGCTGACAAATACAGATTTGGTAGCCACTGATGCCAGTGCTGATTTAGTCTGTGACAACATGAGTGCTCTGTAGCCATGCAGTCTCCTGCACCTCACCTGTAAGTCACTTTTTGCAAATTAATCTCTGAAAACCACTATTATAAAGACCACCAGCTGCACTGCCCCACAAAAAATGTTAGTACAGGCCCACCATATCATCCCTGTTTCTCCTATTTTCCTTTCTTTAAGCTGAGCAGCTGCCAAATCAGCAGCTCCTGGATTTCTGGCTGGGAATGGAATCTCACGCTTGAGGCAATGAGCAATGCATGCACACACGCACGCACATGCTCTGTGTCTCAACTGGAGCCTGGTCCTGGGGAGACACAACCTCTGCAGTGCTGCACTAACAAATGCCATCTTCATTACCTCAAATGGCTCCATGTTACTGAAATGGAGCAAGCTGGATGCACTGCAGGAGGCTCGGAAGTGAGCAAAAGGTGTTTGAAGAGTTTCAGCACAGCCTGCTGGGAAGCTCTGAAAATACACCAGGGCCTCCCCAAGGACTCTGTGGAGCACTGACATGTGCAAGCTCTGACTCCCAGCTCACTGCCAGGCAAGGTCAGGCTATCGGGAGGGTTCATCTCCAAAAGCAAAAATTTGAATCTGAGTGCTGAAACTGATCCAAAATAAACTTCCTTTTACTTTTCCCTCTGTGTGTCGGACAGTCACACTTATGGCTACATTAGCACTGCCTGCCGTGGCACTGCACAGATGTGGGATTGAAGAGACACCCAGCTGGAAACAGATCTATGCCTATTCCTCTGAAAAAGATTTATTACCTTAAGTTTAGAATGTTTAGTAACATTATGCATTGCTGATGCTGGCAATCCTGAGTCTGTGGACATAACTATTTAAAGCTATACTTTACTATAGCTTGTAGTAACTATCCTTCATAAATAATTTTTTATGACTAGAAAGAAGATCTTTTAGCATCAACTTGCACAGTACTTTTTTAGTCATGTTCCTTTCTTTTGCATTGAAAAGACAGATTGACTTAGGTTTTTGTATAAAACTATTCTCTGTTGCTGTACCTTTCAAATAATAGGATTATATTTATTAGAAGACTTGAGGTTTTTCTGAAGCAGAGCTGATGTACATAGGAATGTTCTGTATTCTGTAACTGAAACTTCCTTTTCTTCTGTTGTAGTTCTACCAAGTCCAAAACCAGCATATTGGTCCTTGGCAAACAGTTGCTTTTGGTATGGAAAAACAGCTGTGTAGAGCCCTCAGGGGATTTCTGATTTTTTTTAGAGACAATCTGTAGAATGTACCATGTAAAAAAAAAAAAAAATTGGGCCTTTTTAAAAAAGAGATGCATTGTCAAAGAGATAAGCTTTGGTGCTGGAGAGTTTTTCTGAGGAATGTTAAATAAAAGATACAACTTCTTGCTTAATGACACACCTGTCTGGAGCCACCACTCACTTTACTTTCATTGCTATCTCACACCAACAAGCAGCTCATGATGGTAGTATTTTTCTTCCCTTTGTCACTCTTAGCTCCAGCACTTTCCGTGGCTCAGACCCATTACCCAGCACAGTTTGTGCCTCTCACACTCAGCTTTCCTGGCTTGCAGCAAAGCCCAGCAGGCACTGCCCACCTCAGTCCCCCAGCAGCCCTCCTGCACAGGGACAGGTGGGGACCCTCCAGGCCTGTCCAGACCCTCGGCTCCTGCGTGTGGCCACCAGCCCTCCCCAGCCCATTTGCTGAGAGCAAGGGGCACAATCCCCTCCCCTTCCCAGTGGGAGTGAGCTCAGTGTCACTGGAGCGTGTGCTCAGCTCAGAAGTGGAGACCATGAGTTCACAGACACTTTCTGCATGTGTGTGTGGGAAAGGAGCAGGCACAAACATTCCCTGCAGGAGCACAAATCCAGCACTGGGAGCTGGGGTGTGAGAGAGCAGCAGGGCTTCTGCCATCCCCTGGAACCTCAGCTGCCAGGGCTCTGTGTGCTGGCCCTGTTTTGTGTTGCATCATAATGTACAGCCTCTGAAAAGGTTTAAATATAACTGCTTTGTTCATTACAGAGCATGAGAAACAGCAAAAAACTAATCAAAAGCAAACACTCATGGTCCACTCTTCACTGCAGTTACCTGATTGAACAGAATCTTGTGTAGACTCTGGGTCCTTCCTCTCCCCCATCTTCCCACACCAGATTCCACTAACACAGCAGTGTAATTTTTACATGCCCACCTGTATGTCAGCATCTACTCATAAAGCTGTGGGAGAAATCCAGTCCCTCTGGTCATATAAGCACTTATTACCTTCATTTGTGGTTCAAAGTCCTCTCTCAGCTCATCTGTTGCTTAGTTGTTTTTATCCCGGGCTTCAGATTCTAAACCACTCTCCAAGAGTGGTTTTCTCAGCTTGAGGCAGTGGTTAGCATGTTTTCTATGGTTCAGCTGTACTTGATGAGATAAACATTTTTCATCTTTAAGACTGTTTCTCAACTTTCAGGCTATACAAAGCCAGTGTGCTACACTATTTGTTCTTGCCCTGACAGAGCCAAAGCAGCTCCTAGCAAAGCTTTCTAGCTTGGGCTTTGTGCGTCACCTGTAAAATGTTTCACCGTGTTCCTGGGGAATGTGAGATTAATCCTACAAGTGAACAAACCAAGTGACTGTGGAGCATCCAGCATAAGGACCAGCTTCTACAAGCTCTATGTCACCACCTCATGGTTGTTTGGGAAACAAAGGACAATAAAGAAGTCAAAAAGCATCCTTGGCAACACATGGAAGGTTCCCAGAAGCAATCAGAACTTCTAAACTGTGTTAAGACAGGCTCCTTGAGTCATTGTACTGGGATTTAATGAGGTTTAATTCTATAATATGTCCTTTAATTTGAAAATAATTAAAAGCCAAGAGCTAAGTTTACCTCCTTGTGACTGTAAGGAACTTTACTGCAAAAGTGGTTCACACTAGGCACATGAGGACAGTTCCATTTCTCTAATAACGAAGACATGCATGAAGGAAAATTTAACAGAGTTAAGGACTTCTCTTTCAAAGTACATGCACAAATCAACAGCTAACTTGGTATTCTTCTCTTAAAAAATACCAGCAAAAGAACATTGAAATCATTCTAGGAAATAATTAAACAAATGAAAACCACTGAAGGGTTTTACAGCCTAGGTGCTGCAGGAGCTTAAAAACCATAGGAACCTTTTTTCAAGGAATTAAAGTATAGGATTGCCCTAAGATTTAAAACAAGAAAAGTTTGGTGTAATTTTTGATTTGGGAAACAATTTCAGTTATTTTTAAAAGTGTGACTAGTCTCTGTCTCCACAGCTTTACATGAGACAGCAGCACTCACCTCTTTGTTTTGCTACCTGAAAGAGAGGCTTTACAATTGGCAAATCTTAAACAAAGGAAAATAAATTAATTGTTCTCTAATATGCGTTGAACACCAGTGAATTAATCTGCATCCAAGGGTCTTTGTACATTTATCTTCAAGGTGTGCTAAATTTGAAATTTTTTTTTTAGTTCCTCTAAAACTAGCCAACAGATTTTGGGCGTACAATACCTTTTAGATTATCTTCCCATGTAGTCCCTAGAGCTTTCCCTCCACATATGACCCCTTCAGCTTTGTTAGTTTGTCACCTAACACAACTCCTTGCTGAAAGGGGAGCTCAGCTGACAGCCAAGGGGAGTCCCCCTGCTCTTTGTCTGCTTGCTGCCACTTTCTGAAGCAAGTCTGCCAGCAAGCACTTGTCTGAGCTGATAATTGCAAATGATAGATTTGATCTAGGCTAACAGCACAATTAAATTAGAGTTTTAACCAAGTGTGACTGTACATGTTGTTTAGACAGCTCTCTAAGTGTTTTCAATTATGTTTTGTAATGAGAAACTAGGAATGAGCAGTGATAAACTTGGTGCACTGAATCTGTTGTGTGACTGCTCCTTTAACAGCTTCAAGCAAAATAAAATAAAGCCTCTTTTCTCTGTTCTGAGAGAGTCATGACACTTACCTGGGTAGATACACAGTTTTAGAAGAATTAAATTATGTGTTTTCCTGCTGACATTTGTAAATTTTATCCATGTATGGGATAGCACAAGATTTTATATGTTTAGAAGTAAATGACCAGTTTCCACAGTACTAGAGAACGAAATAATTTTCATCTTGTCAACTATTAATTACCTTTTTTATTTGTTCTGAAAACAATAGGCTAAAATCCAGCAAGAAAAAGAAAAAACAATCAAAACTGTAACATACATAATTATGAAAAAAAAAATCCCTGTACCAATTAAAATCTACAAGTTTTGAGGAAAATTATCAAAGTATTTTCCATTTCTGAAAAGAGGTTGGAGGCATTCATGGAAGTAGTCCTTTAAATAAAAATAAGCATAAGAAAGAGATGTGCAAGCAGTTAAGCTTGTATGTTAAGCTCTAAGAATAAACAGGATGTATTTTCCACCAGAACTGCTGTAATGATTCAAATGCCAATCTCCAAACTCCTATAGGAGTATCAGATTAATATATGTGGAGCAATAAGGACACCTTGAGGACAGTTAGAAAAATGCAAAAGTTTATATTCTGCATTGATATGGAGGATTTACACACCCTTTGTAAGTCTGAATTCCTTGGAATTGCCACATGATGTAAATCATAAGCTCTTAAAACTATGTGGCAAAGTCCCCCAAGTCCTAAGAGTATTATTAATGCTCTCATTAGTCCTGAAATACTAGAATATATCTTACCAATAGGTTCACTTACTTGCTAGTAGTTTTGAGGACAGTCCTGTTCTTGCAACTCAATAATCTTGTTCTGAGTTGCTTTTTTCCTTGTTACAGAAATAAAACATTTTTCTTCACACTGCTCAGCATAGTATTACACTGTACATGTTTTTAAAAGGAAAAGTATAAAAATAGTGAAGGTTTCTGAAGAAGTATTAAATGCAAATCTACACAAAAATTAAAATTCCAGTTCTTTATCACTCCCTACAAGTTTCAAGTATTCCTTTAAATTTGTACCTTTCAAAAACCAAAATAACTAAACATTTAAAAAAAAAGTGGGAAGAGGAAGAAATCTTATACCTCTCATTTTGCTTAAGATTTTTTGCATGTGAAAAAGCACTTTTTTAGTCTAGCTCTAAGTTAGAACTGCAGTTGTGGGGCCATTTGTAGAGCTTTCTGTTCCCTTAGTGCTAGCTGCAGCCTTAGAATCGTCACATATTTCAGGTGGCTCAGTTTCCTCTGGCCGTGGTGGAGCAAGGTCAGTTGTCATCAAATCAGTTTCCTGATCTGATTTTCCTACTTCACTGCAAAATTCAACTTTATCTTCCCGCTGGCTGTTCTTCTTTATTTGTCCATTCTGTGCAGGGTAGGTACTGGCAATGGTGTCATACAGAAATTGGTATTGTTCCTTAAAAACAAAGAGAAGAAGTTAATGTTAATGGAATGCTCCAATTAATTAATCAATTCTTTCTTTGCTCTCTTATATTTTAGAAATGTAGCGTGTAGTTGGACAAGCAAGACTGCATATGAAGCAGCTTCCATGGTTTTTGACATAGAGTATTGTTCCTGTGGTTTATTCTGACTTCATGTGTACATAGCATCTCTGAAACTCTGCATCAGGTATTCCAAGTCACTCAGTGCCCCTTTGGTTCAGAAAGTACCAAAAATATGGTTTTGAGAGTACCTAAGTTGTAAACAACATGTATTGTACTGAGTCTGGAAAGTCATACCCTGTTCATATGGATGACAGCCAGGTCTGGTTTATTGGTAACTGCACAATGTGTGCCACAGTTCCTCTGGAGTGACTGAAACAAAACCCTCAGTGGCTGCCAGCCTGCAAATAGAGCTCATCTCCCAGCTGTAGAAGGGACACTGCATGTACATCACGAACCAACTGCAGGAACAGCAATTTATGCCATTTTTAATTTTATACTATACAGCCTTTGCCAAAGGCAGTACAGAATTGCAGCTCTGGATATCTCAGACTCCTTCATTCCTATCAGCAAGGGCCAATGCCCAAATGGTGGCGAGTGTGAATGCTCTGATTAGAATCAGTGCTCCCTATACAGAAATTATGCCCAAAGTTATGGGGATATTAGTGACCATGAAATATAATCTTATTTTTTTTCTGTTAATTCATAAGATTTACTTACAAAGGTGGAGACCATTCCCAGCCTGGTGCGACGAAGAGATTTTACTACTTGGAAAACATCTATTACTTCTTCTATTTCTGCACTTTCCAAAAGGGTCATTAAAGCACAAAATACACCAGTCTGCTGTGATCCATCACTAGAAGATGACACAAAATGTACATGTAAGTTTACAGAGTAAAATCAGAACACTTCTGACTAAATGTTAGATATATTTTAAAGTCTTTATACTGAATTATATTTCCAAAGCATTTTTTACTGAAATTGTCACAATTAAGTATATGTGTAGGATTTGCACAGGACATAGTTTATCTAGACACTACCTGGACCTGAAGTACCATTTAAAGGGAAGAGGGAAATTCAAAATTTCAGACTTACAGTCTCAACTGTTATTAGCAGGATTATCTTCTGGTTTAGATGGGATGCAAGGCTATTCCTGGAAATGGTCCTAGAAAAGTGCACTTGTATCCTGGAGCAAGAGATGATCCTAAAAACTCTACTGGATGTTCATTAGTGCATCCTGCAAGTGCACTCTGACCTAGCATTTCCCCACAAAACAGGTGCACCAGCCAAGAGCAGCTGCTTATATCACCTGCTCTGTGCCCACACTTGCCCAAGTGTGCTTGCTTTTCATCACTACAATCCAAAAGGCTAAGCTTGAGCAATTCAAGAAATCTTTTAGGGAGAGTTGAGTCTCCAGACACATGGAAAGGCTTGTGAGAAAAGGTAGGCATCCCAAAATTATGGTTGCTATGTATACCCAGAACTCAGAGCTGGGTGAATGTGTGTGCTGAATTCAGACCCACCAGCAGTGGACAAGGAGTGGGACACTGCGGGTTCTCCTGCTGTCCTCAGTGACTGGTCTGGCTGGAAGTTTTTCTTTAATGTTGAGAATCATGCTGACTAAATCTTTGGGGGTTTCTGGAACATCACAGCCACTCCACTTATGGTACTGATACTGATACACCTTCTGAGTTTCTTTTGTCTGGAAAACAGCAGTGGAGATATGGTTAAAGTTCAGGATAAAATATGGATTCACACAGTAACTCTATTGCTGCTGATTTGCAAAGGAAGAATTATATTCCTGAGGAACTGCAGAGTGATAGTTCTGCCTCATGAATATAGGTAGGTAGACATCCAAGCTTTGTTCAAAATACAAAAGACAGCTGATCTCCTGAGACTCCCCTACCACCATCTCAGCAACTCACTAAACAGAAAACTTGAGATAATTTATAGCATTTCTCATGATTGACTGCTGGTCTGGAAGAGAAAAATATTTCCATTTCTTAGAGCAGGAGGTAAGTGCAGTGGGAACTGTTTCTTCTCTTTCTTGAGGCTAAGTTTATAAATTTGTTCTTAAATTTAGAAACTCCTTGAAAACCACCTTTTGGAATTTGCAAAGAAACTTTTACCTTCAGATGTGCAACATCAAATGCACGTATGGTATAGCTATGACCAGAGTTGATATCTGCCATTTGAACTTCTATGCTATCATACGTTTGCTTTCCTTCTCCCCAGTACTGTGCACAGAGTTCCTAAAATGGATAAAAATACAAGTCAGTGATTACCACTCAAATCTCCTTTTATTTTGCTTTCCATATGTACCTAGAGACTGTACTGACTTTAAGTAGGAGGAGTTCCATTGTATTTTAAAATAGAGCATCATACACTTTTCCCTCAAAAATTCATTAGAAAGTAAATTAAATAGGTAAATGCTAGAGCAAAATATATTGGAAATGCAAATTCCTCATCCTATGGAAAACACTTAGATAGAGCAAGGGAATGAGAGAGTGCAGGGCAGTGTTTTGTTTGCATGTAGAGGATATTCAATGTGTCATTGTGCAGACCTGATCTCCTTCCTTCAGCTCTGTCAGCATAACAATGACTTTGACTTTTCTTTGGAACACCATTTGCCAGAAGTCAGAGATAGTTTCCTGCAGTGGTCCCTGTGTTGCAATCATGGCTTTTGGACTCCAGTAACCCTATAAAAGAAATATTTTTTTTTCTTCAATTCATTTGAAATGTGATTGTCAAACAATAGAACTCATCATTTGAGGAATATCCCATGAAATAAATTAATGAACGTGTTTATAGGGAAAACATGCCTATCACAGTAGGCATTGGTCTTACAGGAATTCTACTACCCAAATGACATTAACCTCAATCCTCCTAAGAATATCACTTCAGACTGACAAGATATATTGAGGCTGCAGTGGGTGAGACCTCACCCTGCCATTTTTTGACAAGCATATTTTTAAGGGGTAAAACATTCAGTTTTACACAGCCATTTAATTTTACCACTAAGAAATTGTGTTTATACCACATAAAGTTGGTGCACCAGTCAGTTCACACTGAGCTTCCTAAAAATAAAGATATATTTACCCTGAATAGGTATCCTAACTGTGGAGCATTTCAAAGGATTCAGATAAATGGAACTTAGTTCCATTAAAATCAGTTACTTCATTAGTGACCAATAACTGTTCTTCTTCTTTGAATATATAATGATACCAAAAAATTGTTGGCTCCAATTTTCACTGATAGGGTTTGGTCCATGTGAATAACTATAGTGACATTTCACTAGCAGGGACAATATTAATCTGGTTCAACCTGTAGACTAATGGAAATTAGCCCACTAATGGAAATATATGTTATCATGAGGCCAGTCTGAAGGCTAATGATTTTAAATATAGATGGATTTGCCAATCAGCCATCAGATCCTTCTCCCTTATTCAACTAAATTCTTTTCTATTGTGATGCCAACAAGAGAATAAGAGTTTTAGCTGAAAGCTTGTGAAATGCCTATAGTGGATCCTCTAAATACATACAGTTATGAAGGAAGCATTGATGTATTTGTTGGATTCTTCACAGTCACTGTCCTCATCCGAGGACTCATCTGAATCATGCTCACCATCCTTACTGCAATCTTCTTCGTGCCTGATGGGCACTCGGTTAAAGTCATCTGTGTGAGACAAAGTGTCACTGTCACAGCACACAGGCCCCTGGGCATGGCATTTGTAGGGGAAGGGCATAGAAAAGGCCAGTCCTTTCCCAGCAGACTGCAGAACCAAGGCCACCTTGTTTGAAATAAATACTCACAATAATTCACATTGGTAAAAACACTCTTCTTTTTTAATCACTATTAGAAGTTTAGGATTTTACAGTGTTGAGAATGCTAATTGAATACTGTTCTGTAAAGTGATTTGCTCATTTTTTCAATTTATTTCTAATAGAAAAATGATAAAATAAGGCAAGGTGGGATAAAATAAGAAAATGGAAAATACTTACAAGGAATTATGTTGGCATTCCTATTTTTGCTTTTATTTTCTTCCCGATTCCCGGTGTTCTGTGTCCTCCACCCCTTATAGGAAGGCAGTCGCTGAAGAAAGAGGATGTTTGATATTATGCTTGATTAAAATGGTTCTTGAGATCATTGTCTCCTCAGGACTCTCACACACAGTCTTCATCTTGCTTTCTTTACTTAACCTTACTTTACTTTACCCAGTCTTCATACTTACTTTAGTTCTTTAAACTCCGGTAACATCTGTACTACCGTTTAAAAATGTCTGCTACACCATGTACAATGACACAGGAAATCATGAACACAGACACAAGTAATCATTCCATGAGCTCCATCTTTCTTTAAAATATTAACACTGAAGCAGAAATAAAACTTAATAAGTATACAGCATTTTTTCATGAAGGTAAAGAAACTTTCTGTGCCAGAGAAATAAAATAGCACCTAAATGATCTATTGATTTGGTATCTGTAGCTCATGACTATGGTGCAAGGCATTTTTTAACATAAGAGTGAAGTGAGGGCAACTGGAATGCAAAGCTTATTTACCTGGAACTCTGCCTCCAGCAGAGAAGGCTCACTCGGGTGGTCTTTTCTTTTCAGGTTGTTAAGGGAGGAATGAAGTTCTGAGAGACTAATCTCTGTTTCTCCATACTGATTGTATTCCACCAGTGCTTGATGAATAAGGATGTACTGTGACTGGTGTTTCCCATTTGAAGAATTTAAACATGAAGTTATTAAAGCATTAAAAAAAAAAAAAGTCATATCACTTTTGAAAATCATTATAAAAAGCTATTACTCCTGTGACAACATCATTAGTGTTAATCATATTAAGCATTAATATTAAACAGATATTAAATACAAGTGTTAAAACTGTAAAATGCTGAAGAAAGTTAAACATGTGCAATGCATCAGTGCATAATTTTTGTTGTACTCAACTCAGAGGAAAATTGCACTTAGGGAGATGCATTTTAGAATTTTTAAAATCAAGTTTGACTATGCAAGCTCAGTTTTGCATATATGCCAAAAAGCTGTTCTCCTTGGCTTCCTCTTCTAAAGCCTGAACTTAAAAAGCTGAAGTTTCTAAAATTGAAAAATTATGTTGGAAGTTTTTTTCCCTCTTAATACTTTTCAGAGCTCTATTTTCTATGAACAGCTTCAACTGAACTGAGCAATGCACTTGTGAGAAATACTGCTGAAGTAGTGCAGGAGAGTTGTGCCAGGAGTAACTTCAAGGAGATACCTCTACTTGGACCATGAGGCACCGCTGGCGCCGCAGTTTCACAACGTAGCCATAAACATCCACTCTGCCTTCCGTGTCCAGCCCCTCCAACATGGCATCAATTCCTATGTACGTCCCAGTGCGCCCGACGCCAGCACTGCCATGCACAAAGGGACACAAAGGGACCTGGTTATGGACAGCCACTGGCACCAGCCACTCCCTCTCTGACAGGAGCAGGCCTTGACAGAGCGAGACTGAAAATGTCTTACAACAGGATTCAAAGCAACTGAATACACTTCTTGCTGTAAATTGATTTGCAACACAAATGATGATGAGCTTGCATTTTTAGTATCTTTTAGTGAAAGCAAGGCCAACATGGCCAAATAAGGTGCTGATAGCCAAAGCAGCCCAATACTGATCTGGATGTTTTTCAAAAGTCTGTGTATCCTCAGGTTTTATCAACTTGAATTTCCTTCATATCCTTCAGAAAACAGGCCTTGTGTATCTTTTGCTGCCTCATTTTCAAGTGTTCAAGTCACAAAATCTGGGATCAGACAAACACTTTTGCCAGCTCCCTTTTCTGAATAGCTTCATTTCAGTCATTTGACATTACTAAATTTTTAAAAGAATAATATATATTTACCTGCAATGAACCACAATCGGACCACTAAAAAAGTTGCTGAGAGCGTTAACTCTGCGTCGCAGTTTGAGAAGGAGATGTGAATCCTCAGGGACTCCATGGTCTGGCCAGCTTGTGAATTGGATATGAGTGACATCTCTTCCAGCTGTCCTTTCTCTTCCCTAGAAAAAGTGATGTGTGGTTTTAATATATATCACTTTATATATACATTAGTATATGTATACAGATGTATACATAAGTAAGTCTAAGTGACTAGATTAAATCCCAAAGCACGCAGAGTCTTGAGTGGACTTTGATATGTTGCTGCTAAACTAAAAGAGAGGACATAAATTTTGATAACCATGATCATAAAACCAAATGAGAAAAATGCCTCAGTGACATTCTTTTACTGGCCAAGATTTATATGGCTGTACAGGCATTTTCCCACTAATTAACCTAAAAATTCTTACTCATAGTTGAATTATCCAGTTGCAGCAGAGCTATTCATACAGTTACTTGCCATTGTTGCAGTAATTATACATCACTATTCTACCACAACTGCAGAAGTGTTCACTTTCTTGCCACAGACCACTCTACAGCTCCACAACCAATATCCATTTTATCTTTATTGATATGATGTCAGAAGAACAACGAGCAGACAAATTCTAAAAATATCAGCTCTCAACCTGCTGCAATCACTCACTTCTAATGTCAGATTCCTCAAGTGACAGAGCAATGTCTTTGTAAATAGTTAATTCTTAACATCCTGATCTGCTCACTGACTACACAAAGTTACAGCTTTCTTTTAATCAGACCACTTCCTGAGTAAATTTTAATGCAGTGAGACAGCAGAATAGGAATTTCCAGTGGTAATCAAGATGGGCGGATCCTGTTGCTTTGCTGAAGATCTGCCAGGAGATTTACTCCTTGAGCCTGAATGCTTTTAGCTATGATTTAGGCTCCATTTATCATCATTGAAATATTTTTGCAAAAGGCCTGAGCTGAGCATTTAGCCTTTGATGGCAAATTTTGTTCTCATTTACATATAGGGTAACTAATGTGACTTCAGATGTGTGAAAGAGAGCAATTAACCAGCCTTAATGATTTTCACATATCTAAGTGGTGATTTTAAAATGTTTATATTTATAAACACACTTGAGATTACTAGAATTTGTAATTGTCCCATTGTACAATTATCAAAAGGGTAGATAATGGTTATCTATGAGTCACACTGATTTTAGTTGCAGAGGGTTATGCTGAGATACACACAAAGCAGCAATTTTTTTTGTTAGAGAACTAATTAAATATATAAGGAAACCGTAGTGTATGTATTAATTTTTTAGTACTTAGCAGCATATTAATAGTTTAATCTTAAATGAAGGTTCCAGAGGATTACGGAAAAATACCTTTTGAAGTTGGGGAATATATATCTAATTCATATTTCTTGCAAGAAATTACACCTACATCTAAGTTTTCCCTTAAGCTATATGATGCTTAGGAAAGACTGCAAAGCATCTTCCATTGAGAGCTCACTCTTCTCTCTTAAAATAAAGACTCCAAATAGACACTCCAGTTCCAGTCAGTCTCACACTTTGGAATCAACTCACATTTGTGATGTGCAGTTTCTGAATGATGTAGTCTGGGCACGTTTTACTTTCATGGATCCTCACAATGATGTCTCCATATGTTGCAGTTCCATTCTCCATTGATGGCCAGTACTGGGCACATTTGTTCTATGAAGAGATGAAGTTAAGTAAGCAGCCCAACAGTGAAGTGGCAGAGAATTGAGAGCTAGAAAAAACCCTAATTTAAAGTAGATGGCAACTCAGTATAGCTTTTTCAACTTTTCAATTCCAAATATGCAACAACTCAGGTCTCTGACCAGAAATTTATGGCCATGGAATTTAACTTCAGATTAAATTCAAATAGTGGGGGGAAAAAAAATCCTGTACGCTAGATAAAACAATGAAGAGTGACTGCTGCTGTTGCCTGATGGCTGGAGAAATGCTTGTAGCTACTTCCATGTCTTCTTTTTCAGTCAATGAGGGCTGCTGTTCCTGCCTGCCTATAACATCAGGTTGGGTGTGCTGTAAATCTGCAGGCTGTCAATATCTTTAACTGCAGCTAAAACAGCAGTTCCCCTTCTTCCTGCTGTACCTGGAATAAGGAACAAAAGCAGGCCAGAAGCACCCAACCTTCCACTTAAATAAAGCCAATGGAGGAAAAATATACTTTCTAGGATCTACTGAGGACACTGCCAGGATATCAGAATAGACAGAAGAAAAACAGAAACCATACCTTTTCTGACAGGTCTGTGAGGAGCTAAAGTTCTACCTTGAGCCCTTCTCTGGATTAATTAGCTGTAATTTGGAAGCTCACCCTCTGCTACTTACTGCTGTGACTAAAGTGATATTTTCAGATAAGACTGGTAATTCATAAGGCAACACTGTTTTGGCATACTTTTCAACACAGGTTCTGCCACAATGAGAGAACAGCAAAGAATGAAAAAAAGTACTTAAGAAGAATATGTAATTCAGCACAGCACAACAATCCACTTGGTTTTCAGAAAAAAGGATGCAAAGATAGAAGGAGGGAAGGATGGATATATCTCACCCTCTTTCCTTCCTCACAGCGAGTCACCATGACAATAATCGTGGCCTTCTGCTCCCAGATCATCCTCCAGAAATCATCTGTGGTTTCATCCTTGGGGCCTAGAAGGAGACAATTTAAGGGACTTTTCCAGAGTAGAGTCCCATGAAAAAACACCTGCCAGCTTGACATGCTTAGCCATGCAATCTGAAGAGCTAACCAGAGATCATGCAAGTAACAGCCACACACTTGATTTCATTATGGCTGCTTGATGCTTGAGCCATTAGGCTACAGCATTTTAAAACTCTCATCTGTATCTTTAGTGCATGGCTGTGAAATCTGAAAACTTTTGGTGTAAAATTAAACAACACGAGAAACCTGCCTTTGAATTACAATTTATTGTCACAAAGTTCCCTGAGAAAAACTCATTGACAACTTTGTCATATTAAATTTCAAAATGTCAGATTTTCATTTTTCCTTTAAGCTTACTAATAGGATTTTACTACTCTAGCAAAAATGGGTGAATAAAGAAAGCATATTATTTTAAGATTATAAATTACCTTGTGCAGCAATGTATTTTCTTGGTTCTTTGAAGCCCTGCAAAAAGTACATTGTTATCAACTTTTAGAAAGAAAGCATGAACAATCTAAAAGATTCGCAACTTTGAAAAGAAATTCAATATGCAACAATTCAATAATACCAAATACATTACAAAGGTGAAAGCACCCCCAGTGGAAATCCTCCAAGGTATTGATGCTTTAAATGCACAGACTACAGGATTTCTTCCATAGTGTCTAAGACTAATTTTTAAAGTAAAATCACTCACATCAATATAACTTGCATTGATATAGTCTGATCCTGGATCTCCTGGCATCTCTGAGAGCTCAACACGGTTATGGTCATCTGTTTAAATCATTTAAACCAAAATAATTATATTATCTCAAGGCAGTGAGAAATCAAACATTTATAAAACATGTCAAAATTGTTACAAATACTCACATGGAAGAATATCAATGTAACGGTTTTTGTTCTGATTATGGGTCTTTTTGGCCTCCTTTATAGAAAATTTACTGAAAACTCTAGGAATACTCTGTAAAATACAAAATTTATTTTATTAGTTAAGCCTAGATTTAAAACAGCTTTTACTTACAGCCAAATGAATATGGAAGTAATTTGGCATTACTGAATCTGGAAGGTAACATTATACTTCATAAGATATTAATTCATATATTTCTTACATCTAATTTTAAAAAAATTATTCTCCTTGATATAGTTAGTATAGATCTCCACAATTACATATTATTTATATCCTCATGGCTATGCACTATGACAAAGTTTAAAAACATGTATTAAAAGGTGTTTTAGGATGAGAGGTATTTAGACTACATACTTTATACTTTCGCTGAAGAACATCAGGAAAAAAAGTATTTTCATCTTACAATGGGGAAGGGACTGGTAGCAAAATTAACTGAGGACTATTTGACCTTACATGAGAATTCACTCAATTTTCTAGATTATGTATTTATTTATTTATATATTTCTAACTAGTACATATTATCAAACATGGTCCTGGATGGAATTCTTCCAACCACCTGGATAAAAACCTGTGGTATATTTCGAGTGAAGGGCAGACCTGAAATTCTTCCAAGAAGAGCCTTCCTTCATCTGCAATCTTCCTCTTGTACGTGTCCAGCAATAGCTCTGAGGGTATTGGCTCTATGTTGAGAAGTTGCTTGTCATCATCTTTAACTGTGTAAATAAGTCAAGTATTTATTGTTGAAAATGTACATTACACTTCAGTTAATGTGATTCTAAAACTGCCAGATAAATTAACAAAAAACTAAACTCTTTCTTTTGACTTGGTGTATTTATTTTTACAAAACTGGTGTTGCCTGAGCCAGCTGTGAGCAGACAGGCTGTGGGAATAAGAGAACTTTTCCAGCTCTGCTGCCTGACTGGAGACACCACTGGAGGAGGCCACGTGCAGGGACACCGCCTGAATGCCTTTGCACAACGTGGTGACTGTCACATTCAGGGCACAGCAGCTGCCTCAACACCCACAACAGTCACACAGCCTTGCCTTCTGCTTCAGCTCTGCTCAGTTATTGTCAGTGATTAAAATAGAACAACATGAACCACCTAACTTTCCAGATTTTCTCCAATTTATGCTCTGATTTGCAATAATCTGCAATATCATCTCGAATGATAAAATAACAATTGAACAAGTTTTAACACCTCTTACTAGACATATTAATTTTTCATTTACGTTGAAAAGTTGTATTTTTTAATAACTGTGTATCTAAGCAAATGGATTTGAATTTCAACCCAGTCCTACTTCCCATTTAATGTAGTTAGTTTCTGTGAATTTTAGTGTTCTAAATTATTTTTTTCTTGAAGCTTTCTGGTATTGACTGATCCTGTCTTTCTTCACAGGCTTTGAAATCTTGTGCAAAAATGTGCACAAAATTTTCAGTCTTTCAATCTTGGGATTTGAAAGCCTTCAAAAATTTTCAGTAAAAAATAACTGGCTAATGTTCAGTCTCTTGTTTGGGAAAAAGGTGCACAGAAAAGGGAAATCTTGTTTTAAACTGGATTTTATTCTGGACTTGTTCTCAGTGCTAAACATATCACAAGCATTGTATGGGATAACTATAACTGGGTTTTTAACTGAATAATAAATAGAATTTTTCAAACACTGATGAACTTTCAGTTCACTCAAGTATAAATACTACTTCTATGTATTTACTGAAGTATTTTTGCCCTCCAAATAAGGTGCTATCATGTTGCTATCTGTAATATGTATAACCTAGAATGCAAATAACCCAAAGGTGGTAGCAAGACCTGATACTAATTTTATCTCCATTTGCTAAATGGAAATAAATATAAATTGTTAAATATATAAAGATACTCACCTGCAACAAGGTTCACGCCTTCAGAAGAATTGCTGTAATAAGCAGAAGCACCTGTAAATGCTTTGACTAGTAAGATATATATGATAATAAGTTAAATCAGTTTTGTATGAGAACACCAGGGCTGTTTTTAGCCAGCAGCCTGCATTCCAAGCTGTCTGTAAAACAAGAGTGCTACACCTGGGATTATGCAGAGGTGCTTGGGATCCTTGTCCTCCTGCCCCGAGGCAGAGAAACAAGGTGGCCACATCCAAAAGCTTTAGTGCCTGCATGATTTTGCCCATCTCACCTACAACAAACATGTATTTAATTTCTTCACTGGAGTGACTGCTCACACCATCCTCTCTTCTCTTGCTAGTGACAGAAAACTAACACTTACATAAAATATAGTAAGTTTAAATGCTAAGTAGCCAAGAATAGTCAGGCTTTCTGGACCTGTACAACCAAAAAATAGTTTGGCTTCCCTAAACATAAAAGATTGTGTCTGAGCAAGAGCAGCTCCCTGTCCCCCTAAGGGGAAGAGTATGGAAGGGAAAGGGGCTGGAAGAGTCACCAAGTGCTGCTGCTGCCAGAGAGCAGAGGGGTTTTAGAGGAAATTGCCCCAGCTGCTGTGTCTCCCTGCAGCCAGTGCTCCCTCAGGAGAGCAGCAGCCAGCCTGACTTGGCAGGGCTGTGCCATCCTTCCACTGCCACCCTCTGTCCTACAGAACTGCTGAGCCATCCAGACATTACTGTAATAAGCAGCACCTCCCTGAGATATTGTTTAGTGTGAGATACTGTTTAGGGTGAGAAGGCATTTAAAAGGGTTCCAAGAAAGTGTGGATTATTTTCATTACTTTTGACTTAAATCACGAAGGAAATGTTTTCCAGATATTTCTGAATTTTTTTTTCACAAAACTAGGGACAAGTAATTTTGTTCTGTGCCTTGAACAAGGGTAGAGCAGAGGGATTTTAAATTTATTTCACTATATTTGTTTTGTTAGACAAACACCAAAAAATTAGCTTCTTTTAAAAGCAGTTAAAGATAAAAGGATATCTTTTCTCAGTATTAATGAAATATCAAACTTGTAACATTTTGCCACTACCCACTGTGAAATTTTGTGGAAAATCAAAAGCCACCCCCATCCCCCCTTCCATTTATGTCAGAGAGGAAGACAAACATGAAGCTTACCTAAGCTTATTTTTGTGAAGATCATAGATTTTGTACAGAACCAGTAGTAAAGCAAGTACAGTCACAATGATCAAGAATGCCAAGAATATAATCAAGGCTCTAGAATTATCTACCAACAGAAAAAGAAGACATTTATTACGTTAAAATTACTTTTAAGAAAAGAAACCTGTATACTCCCTAGAACCAGGGCTCATCAATTTTTGGTTTGGGGTCTTTTTAAAGAAAAAACTTAATAAGTTTGAGTTTACTATGCCAAAGCAGAGGAGGGGATTTTATGTTTTCATTAAGAAAACTTTCCCTTAAATTCCCCATGTCCACCTGTCAAAATGCTACAAGTCACTGGTTCAGCATTACTGTGCTTGTCTCCTGCTCTGTGTGACCTGCACAGTGCAGCTCTCACTGACACATGAATTGGGAACTTCTGCCAAGTCACAGATGTTCAGCTCCTGAAATGCAGGATCTGAACACAGGAAAATACTCCTAAAGTGAATAATGTCAGTTAGAAAAATTAATTTCTAGTTGCATTTGAATGTTTCCTGAAGAAACCACAGCTGTGTAATAGTTCTGAGTTATGATTAATGACTTGTCAACATGATCTGTTACATTAATACTGAATGGGGATAATTTTCAAATGCAGATCAAATATTAACCATAAAACAGGAAGTTTGGATTTTTAATTAGGAGCAATTTAACTGAATTCACAATTTACATTGTTTATATTATGCTAAAATCTAAAGATATTTATATTATGCTAAAATCTAAAGGTAAAGGTGCTGTACATATTTACTTACATCTGGTTTTTATACTCTCCACTACAGCTGTCCCATTATGTTTTCCATTATACACGAAGATCTGTATGCAATGGGTGACAATAATAGAGATGTTCAGATATGACAAGTAAAAATTTCTGCATACAATTCTTAAAAGACAAAGCACAATGGATTTTTGAAATTCATCCATTGACAACATCATTGACAGCAGTGTCTGCTGTCAATCTCTGTATTGAGACTTAGAGTGCAGCTCAGGTTTCTACCCAAGTTACAGCAAGATCTGGATTCAAAAATATGGAGATGACAGGAAAAAGAATTTAGAAAAATAGGAAACACACTTTACAAAATAAAAATCAGATGCATCTCAATGTAAAATCAATTTTATCTTTTACTAAGCCTCTCAAATTGGAAAAATAACCATGCAATATATAAAAATCCCATTTGCTGCAACAGTAAATATACAAATAGTCCACTGAATTTGATGTTTTTAGTACAAATTTATGTATGGGTAAGTAATTCATAGCAGTTTAATTAAATAAGGTGTTTTCTTGCATCATTAACTTTTGGGTACTTTAAATGGCATTAAAACACTCACTTTGTTTTGCTGTGTTTACATTTTGTCATATATTTAATATTTATTCAGTCTTTTAAATTTCCTTAATAGAAATTCCTGTCAGATCTAAAACACAACTTGCAGTCAAGTATTTCACACTGGGTTTTTTTTTTTTTGGTTTTATTTTCCCTCTTGAGTGTTCTATAACCTGAACAGAGTCCTTTCATTATCAGCTAAGCCCATAAGGCTTTCTCTGGTTTCAGGGTTTCAGGGTAAGAATTAAGCAAAATAAGTGCAAAGCAGAAGCCAGGATTTAGAGGTGCAGAAGCAAATTCCTTCTGTAAGGAAAACTGCTCACTGAAAGTGGTGGACAAAAACCTTAAATGGCACAGAGGTCCTGTGCTACTGGGACAATGCAAGGATCTTTTGCTCCTACAGGACCTCATTTTTATTTTCCAAATATAAAGCTCTCTGAGTAGAATCTCTTGGGAGAATACTAACAAAATACTGAAATCAAACTGAGACTACTCAAGTTCTCTAATACTGCATTTCTGCAGGTGAAAACATAGAAGGAAGAAAAGACTGTGGGGAATAAGTGAAACTGCATCCTAAAAGTAGTAAAACTCCATCAATCTTACTGGTTACTTTCTTGCCTAAATTTCACTGAGAGGAGCTCTCAGGATATAAGAAATATCCCTAGTGGCCATATTAAGGGAATCACACAAGACCATTGGTTTTGCAGACAGCCCCAAAAGGGTGAAACGCCTGACAGAAGAGAAAATTGCAGGAAGCCTTCAGGCGAGTGAAGCCTGTAAACAGAGGATGCTCTATTTTGTATGGACACGAGGACTGGCTTCTGAGAGGCTGATGTGAGGACATGCAAAAGGATCTGAACTGCTCTGCACTAATTAGTCCCTGAAGAAGCAAAAATCTTCATTCATTAAATGGAATATGTTTTAAAAATGAAAATATCAGTCCTACTCCAGAAACTATTTTTATCTTATAGAAACCCCAAACTTCTCTCTGAGCCAAGTACAGTCCATTCTACTTGCATTTTTCTTGCTGTTAGAACCTATGTGGAATAACACACCAGGGATTGCTTGATAGGTTAGGCACATATGAATTTTAGTTCCAAAATAATAATTACTTTTTTACACCTGAAGCCTACACATTCTAAATTGATTCCTCTGCCACCATATTTGCCTTTTTTTCCTAAAATCAAGCATAATATACTTAAACAATGAAAATGCAGCAATATTTTATATATTTTAATACAATAAGCTAATTTACCTTAAATGCATAGGTTGTCAAGTACAAGAGATTTTCTCTTTTAAATTCACATTTGTCTTCGCTTTCAGTTTTTCCATCATTCTCCCAAATCAAATAAAATACTGCATATGGTCCAAATACTTCCCGTTTTCTGCATGTAATCTGGACAGCATTATCAGCTGTCAATGCTATTTTAACATTCTCCACTTTTTCTGGTACTGTAGACAAGAAAAAGGGTTACTTGCTCTATTGTCATCATTTCAAACCCAACATTTTAAGCTGTATGTGCTTGTCTGTTTCCTGTCTTTTCTCAATAACTCAATACATTTTCTTCCTTAGAAATTTCAGTCCCAATTTAACAAGATAAGTAAAATCAATTTTGACTTAATCATAGGGTTATCTAAGCTGGAAAAGGTGTGAAGTGGAACTGAAAAGGCTCTACTGACATTCAGACTGCGAAAATGCTATGATGGCAAATCTCTCTCTTCCATCTGACATCACTTTCTCATTTGAGGAACATGGGGCAGCAGATAAGACAGGAGAAAAAAGAGTTCTCCATGTGAATATTCATTTCAAAACTATTGTAAATTAAATTTTCCCCCAGGAGTCACTTGTATATTCTAATATTTGGAATAGTGTCCTTACATTTAAGTCTGGCCTAAAGCCACAAAAAATTTTAATGATACAGAATCTGTTAAATCTAATCTGTGGTTTCAAACTCTAGCTTGTATGTTGCAGTAAATGTTGCAGGTTTCAGACTGAGGGGCACAGCCAAGGGACCTTTCACTGAGAGCTGATAAAACCTTTCAGAAAGTAAATGAGGCAGCCTGTGTAAGGCAGTAGCCATATCTCAGCAGCCACATTTCAGTAGAATGTCACCATGGAAATTTTCTAGAAAATCATGTCAACTTGCAAAACAGCATATTGAGAAAAAAAAATGGCAGCTGCTTTTTTCTTCATAGGAAGAGCTAAGATCTGTAAGGCTTTATAAGCAGATGAAATATCCCAGGGGAAGAGTGGTGGGATATTTGACTTGGCTGAGTGTGAGGCTACATCATAGCTGATCAATTTTATCCACAGGGCAGATCTGTTAGATTCCTATTCCACATGCTGCTGAAAGAGCTGTGACAAGGAGAAAGTGAACATTTCTGGAGGCAATGTGTTTGCTGAAGATGAAAACATCTTTTCTAAAATGTAGGGATTTTCCTGCTTCCAAGGATTGTGTTCTACTGATACATTCATCAGTTCAAGAAGCCATAAAACTCTTTCACTTCCTGCTTGACTTATCAACTGTTGTGACAGTTGGAGAAGGTCTAATTAATACCATTAATTCAAAAAATAAGGGAAATGAGGTTGTTTGCACATCCATAAATCCATTATATTGCAGACTTTAACCTGGCTTATTGAGTGGAACCCAGAAAGTGGAGGCATCAAAAGATAAACGCTCAAACTGGATTTTTGTAGAGAAAAGAACCATGATCATGCTCATATTAGGGTTGCCTAAAAATTAAAGCCATATTTAAATTTGTATTACAGTTAAGTCTCAGATCAACCTGTTTATATTTATCAGGAAATTAATTTAAAGATGCACAGACCTTTCTGTCAGCAGAAGGGTTGGCACACATTTTTTCATTTTTAACCTAATGTTGGAAGTTGGGTACAGGTACATCCAAACTAACTGACATCCATTACAGATGGATAGTGTTGATGTAGCCTGGGTCTGCTTCAAGCAGACAGGTAACTACACAACAGAAGGTACAGGCTGCACATCTTTGTAGCTTTTATGCCACAAAGAAAAAACCAAACTTTTTAATTCTCTTTTTGTTTAATTCAATTTTTTTCTTTATATTGGGTCATAATGCTTCCTAAAAACTTCACAAGAATTTCAAATTAGTGAAATCTTCTTTTTAAAATTATATATATTAGAAAAAATACAATATAATACAAATAAAATATAATTCAAAGTGCATAATTAAAAAATAGGTCAACATTAAGTAATTTAAAAAGGGATGCTAATGATATGAATGTCAGTACAATTATTTTAATGTTAATCAGTTTCTTGGCTAACAGTAATATCACAAAAAGTACAAATTCTTTGTGTTAGTATCAGGCTAGGTCATAACAGTTAGCAAACAGATTTACCTCCTTCTTCTGTTGTAAATTCATGGCTTTCACTGCTACCTGGAAGTGTGTCATTGCGTTTGTTGATTGTATATGGAGTCACATAAACAGAAGCTGTGGTAAAAGGTTTAAATCCACTGTAGGTATAGTCAGTTGTGCTGATATCTGCATCATGAATGCCTGCAAAATGAAATTAATGAAATTAATGAAATCTATGTTAGGAGCACAGGAACTCTTACACTTTATCAGAGCTACCTGAAACACTGTCATGTGTATTTCTATTTTAATTACCTTAATCTGGTTGCTCTGCTTTGCTTACTAATGCCAAGTGAAGGCTGAGGAAGAGGAAATACTTAATACACAAATACTTAGAGAATATTTACATATAAAGAGTACATTCATCCTGGGAAGGGGGAAGTAGGAAGGTGTCACTGTACACTGATCAAGTCTATTCTGGTGTGATGCCAGAGATGTTGTAGTCCTGCTTTCAGGAGTGGCAAACAGCAGAAGAAAGGAATTGCATGAGAAGCAACATGAGCAAAGCTCCTGCCAGCCTGCAGCTGGGCTTTGGTGGCATGGGAAGCTGGGGGAGCCATGGCCTTTCTGTGCTTCCTTCTGCCTGCTTGCCAGGAGACCTCCCTGCACCCACACATCTCCTCCATCTCCTACACTGGCCAAGCCAAACCAACCACAAAAACTGGCTCATGGGGCTGCCACCCTTTTGGGTTATGGTCAAATCTGGAGCATGGAGAATGGGAAAGATTATTTGTATCAAAGGAGCACAGGAGAATGACAGCCTTTGGCTCCTGTGGCAGCCCGGGTTTACGTAACCTATAGTATGTAAACAGAAAGGCTGAACTAAGCCTAAAGGATTAATCAAGCCAGGACTAGCTTAAACCTGGTACATATTCATTATTATCAGGCTCTTCATATTAAAACCCTCATTTTCCAGTCCTTGTTTTGAAGAAAAGCTTTCATCTGGAGAACATGATTCCAGTACAATGGATACAAATTTATTAATTGAAATGTAAGGTGGCCTATACCAGCATATCTGAAAGGAGTGGCCATTTAGCACAAGACAATCCCTTAGCTATACCTATCTAAACGTGTTTATGCCTAACTGCCACATGTTTATGCCAACTGAAGGGTGACAGGGTCATATCCTGACATGGTAAACTGAATAATCTCAACTGAAAATTCAACTGGAACAACCTTAAAGGAAGGAAATTTTAACTTTTGTCTAAAAAAAAAATTGCAGTGTTAAGAGATTCCAATAGGACTTGGCAGTGCATTATGCTTGCTGCTCTGTAATTACACACATGCAATGAATTATTTAACAGTGAATATACTTACTTTTGCCTTTCACAGTGAAATTCACAAAGTAGCCATCTATGGGACCCTTTGAAGTGTCCTTAGGTTTTCTCCATGAAACTGTTACACTTGTAGTATTACATGTTACTTGAAGGTTTTGTGGTGCTTCTGGAACTGTTTTAAAAGAACAATAACGATAATTAGCAATAAATGAAAATAAAAGTATTCCTCTTTTTACCTACTTTTTAAAATTAGATTAAATTTCATCGGACACTAAAGCAAGATACCAACAACATGTAACATTTTTTGTACTCTATTTCAAGAAAGTATACATAAGTATAAACTGAGTATATGTAAAAGCATCATATTACAGTAATTTCATACATTTAATTAATTCAGGACAAGGTGAACACAGAAACATTACATTTTACTAAAATTTTCCAATGTCTTCAAATCAAGAATTTAAGACTTATTTCAGACTACATCTGCACTTTTTGTGTGTGGGTCTGCACTTTTTTTGTGAGTGCATCTTCATTCAAAATTCCATATAGTTGACCATGTTCTCAGTCTCCAAAACAGCACAAAACATAATCACAGTCTCTGACAGAAGCAAAGAAGGGCTCAGGTTGGAAGACTGAGAGGGTGACTGCAATCAAAGAACAACCTCTAGGGCAGGAGACCAGGAAGGAGGAGCTGAAGGAAAAGCTGAGTGTGGCAGAGAATGCTGCTCAAAGTGTATCTTTAACCCCAGGAAACCCAGATAATGGATTTCATAGTAGGGGTTCCCAGAAATATGTGGAATGTAAAGCAAAAGTAAGCACTGCACTTACCACCATAGTCTGTTTTTATGGTAAAGCTTTGGTTGGTAAAATTCTTTTCATTAAAATGCATGTATCCAATGCAGTTGTACTGATGGTTGGGTGATAAATCTTTCAGCGCTCCACAGATTAAATTATCAGATTCTAAAATCTGTACAGACTCTGAATCTGTAGACATAAGAAGAGCTTTATCAATATTTTTCACAATTCCAAAAGTATGTGGCACCATTTCAACCGAGATTTTCTCTACCATATTTATTCAATATCACTTGCAATAAACTATCATAATATTCCAAACAGAAAAATGTACAACCTGATCCAATGACTAGATTTTAGGTTCTTACATACTAACTTAGTTTGCATATATCTTTACTTTTCATCACTAAAGGTCATGATTTGACTTTCTAAGGAAACAGCTTTCCTACAGAAATCAGAACACATCATGGGGAGTCTGGCAGAACCCTGGAATGGCTTCTCAGCTCTTCAGCTCCTTGAAGAAGGAAATCTCCAGCCTCAGACATCCATCACCCATTTTTCTGGGACATGTGAGGCCACTCAGCATCCATATGTGCCCTGTCACACCAGGTGCCTGTGAGCCAGCATGTCCTCAGGCTGGCTGGCTCTGAGAGCAGAGAGCTTGGCCTCGCACCGTCCAGGAGCCTGTGCAGCCAGCAGCCAAGGCAGCCTGCCAGGGGCCAGCTCACAGCACACACACAGGCTGCAGCATTTCCAAACTGCTCAGCTGCCCTGCAGAAAACCAAACAGGACCTCAAAATCTCCACAATTTGTGCAACTTGTGAAGCTAGTAAACTCAGCAAAAGAGTTCTCTGAGTTTGAACTGTGTGTGGGGTTGGTACTAACCCTGGGATTCCTGGCAATCCCAGGAATTCTGAGCTACCCTTCCCTCAGACTGGCACAATTAATTTAAATCTGCCAGTCTCTCACCAAAAGACAACATCAGCAATGCTTTTAAAAATAAATAAATAAATAAATAACTCACTTTTAGAATACTTTAGAGGTGATGCTCCATTGCAGGTAACAGTCACATTAGCACAGGAAAGTGAGCGACTCCAACAGAACTCGGCAGATGTGTTGGTTATGTTCTTGACTTGAAGAGGTTTATTGACGTCTGGAAAGGAAGAATATTATGCATCATTGTGACATTTGACTATATTGAGTCTTCAAATAATAGTTCATTTATGTTTTTTGACTTGTTCTGCAATATGAAGACACAATTGGCATAGAATAATATACAAAGAATTTAATAAGAAATGGAAAGTAAAAACTGAAAAAGCCTTCATGAGCTCAAGACACACAGGTATTCAAATAATAAATTAAAGCTTTAGTCCAGACATTCAGCAGAAACACTTTGAAGTGGTGGCTGGTCTTGCTATTGTTTACCACACTGCATATGCCCAAAGCAGTTAAAGTTCCCTTTTTTCTTCAGAATGAAAAAACTATGGTTTGTTTACATTATTCTTTAAGAAAATACAGAGAAATTTTAATGTGCAAATTCAAAAAATGGACAAAATATGAAAACTCTTTCTAACTCTCTGAAACGCGACAAGAATAGACAAAGAAACCTGGGGAAGCTGAATTACTGCATATAAAATATTTTTAAACATTTAAAAAAGAAACTACTAAAACCCTTTTACACCTACCTTTTGGAATTTGAAAAGAAATCTTTTCTGAACACTTGCCAATTTTAACGTCAACAGTGTATATCTGGCATTTTGGAAGCTCTACTGAACGGTTGCTGGAACTCACAGTTTTTTCTATGCCACCCCCTGAAATAACATATTCTCTGTCTTTTGTGTTAATGTTCAGTAAAACTTCAGCGTTATCGAGGTCCTTCGTAGAGTCTTTTACATCTTCAATAATATCTAAAAGAAAAGCCACGGTAAATGGAGATGAAAAGACCAGAATTGTTAAATAACTTTAATCTTACTTCTTCCAGAACTGGAAGACATATGCTAAAGATGCTAATAGATCCATTTTAATTTTTTACTGCTTTATCAGCTTTATCAATTCTGTATTTGAGTTTACTATTTGGTCACATTTCAAGACTGAAGGAGAATAAGGGGTTTGGTTCTTACCACAATCTGCTTCAGGTATCACTGTGGTAGTTTCTATAAGAAAAGAAAACAATATGAAGGTCTCTCTTAACAGGTTGGGTATTTTTTCCACAGATCATTGGAGAAGGGTGGCCAGTACTGCCCCAAACTCTTTGTTCAATATATTCAATATAAGTAAATGTATTTAGCACTCCTCTCGCATTTGAAATAGGGGAGAAAACATCAGCTACACATAACCCCATTTTTAAACTAGTTATTTTAGGGATAAAGTGTCTTTCACAATTTTCCAATGACATCAATGAACTAGAAATCAAACTAGTTATTGGTGGCATTTCTGAGTACAAAATTACACAAGAATATTCCACAATCACACATTCTCATAGCAGTATGGCAAACTACAGCAGTTTTCCAGGATATGTATGCTGTGGAATGGGCACCTGAGCAGGATAAAATGTCACCAAAGAAACAAAATTTACCTGTTTTTTGCACTGCTACTCTTACGATTGGAAAGAGATTTATACAACAGTACAGATCATTTAATGACTACTTTTACACCAGGATACCCAGAAGAAATTTTTGTTAGTATTTTCTGTACTTCATCCTGAAAACAGTTACTTAATATATCCTAAAGTAAAGGTGGCACTAAATCTAATCTAATTTTTTTCATAGAAGGTAGGCCCTAGATTTGCCTGCCTCCAGGCTGGGAGTCACCTGGCTGGATAGTGGCCCTACGGAGAGGGCAAATTGAGAGGGACCACTGGAGACTCACCAAGATTGTAAGGGGCAGAACACCCACAAGTAAAAGCTAAGCTCAGTTTGTCAAAGAGCAGAGAGCAGCCTACAGCTACTCGAAGGACAGTTCCAAAAAATGGAAAGTGTCCAGCTCCTGGATGTACTTTGCACAAGTACATACATATATTTTACTCATCTGAGTAATTCCTTACAGCCCAATGGCAACTAAAATCACTGTAAGTGCTTGAACTACTAGATCCCAAGAACTTATTACTGCTGTGTTAAACCAAAGGGAAGACACTGGAAGTCAGAGAGGCACGTGGATCTTGGATGTATTCACACCTTTTTGCTGCTTGGGCAAATTTCTATGAATAACAAGAGGAGTACTGACATAATAATTGACAGATTTACCCTCCTACTATGTGCCACTGTGGAAATAATTTCTATTTTGCACTTGCTTGACAAGTAACAATTCTGGTATCTTTAATATTACTCATAAACAGTTAGTAAGGTTCCTAAAAACACCCTTAAGTTTAATGCATAATTTGTGTGCTTAGGTTTGATAAATTCTAAATTAATTGCCTCATTCAAACCCATTTTCTGTGCCTCATGTATCAAAACAGTGGCAACTGTGTGCAAGTTTGTCACCTATTGTGTGAGTGGAGCTGGGAATGGGGCTGATCCCAGTGCTTGGTGGCATGCTGACTGATGAGGTGGTGCTGTGCAAGGATGTTGAATTGTAATCATCTGTAAGAAAATAAACAACATATCAGGATTAAAAAGTGAAATTCATTTTTTCATATGGCTTTGTCATCAGAAATGTCTTACACTACAGCACTACTCTGTTTTTGTTTATTTTCTTAGGGGATATTTGTAATTTAGAGAAGACTGCTGAAAGAAAAGTCATGTTAATGTAGTAAATAAACAAAAAAAAATGAGTATCAAAATAGAAAGCAAATTTTTAGGAGCATACCACTTACAAATGAATTTTGCAATGTACAATGACAATTTTTTTGGTTGTTATTTAGTCATAATTCCAGATGAAGTCAACGTAAATATAATGTTACAATTTGTGAACTGGGAAAAACTAGAAGAGTTTGCTGTATTCTTACAGTAAAACACAATTATGTTTGTGCTGTTTCACAAACAACTCTAAGTAGTGCTCATTTGCCAGATCACGTATCTTGCTCACTACATTTCTTACATAATGTCATTATTTATAAACATTCCCTGTTTACAAACCACTGACAGGTTTCTATATTCTCTTTTAGGCTCATTCCTATTGCTCTTGCTTTGGGGACAGCCTTGTTGGCATCAGCTGACATTTTAATGCTACTGTGGTTACTGCAAGGCTCCTCACTCAGACCCCAGATCCTGCACATAATCCTGGCATTGCCACTATGCCAAAGTGCAGACACCTTTTCAATTTGATGAACCACGAGCTGGCAAAGGCTACCCTGGTGCTGAACGACTTAATTTTGTTGGAACCCTGGTCACTGAGAATTTTAGACTTTCTGTGCTGACAGAAACGCTGCATTTGACCTGACACCATTGAGAAGGCTTCCAAAACTGAATGACAGAACTGGGATTATGGGTGTGTAGTTTGAATAGAAGTGTGTAATATCATATGGTGGAAAACTTAGAGTTTAAATTAATATATATAAAGCAAGATGAAGGTTTTAGAGCAGAGGTTTGTCCTACTTCATGGGTCTAGGTGCTATTATGTAATTGGATACAAAGGTTCTCATTGTGGGCCACTGGTGGTTGGTTATTGGGTTAAAAGTAAAAATAATTTAGGTGTCATTTCTTACGCATTGGACAGTTTATCCTTAAAAGGCCTTGTAAAGAGAGAGATAGGGTTCCATTTTTAGTTTGTTAACTTGAAGTGCTGTAGAACTCATGGTTTGTGAGACTTATGTAGATAAGTACTGATAAACATCTGAGTTCAAACAAGAAACACCGTCGCGCGCATTTAATCCCGACCCTGGCAAAAAAAAAGATAAGCCGGGACAAGTTTTCCCCTCGAGTTCTGCGAGCAGAACGTGGCTTCTAGAGGGGGCCAGCAAAGCTGGGGCAGCGCTCCCGGAGGCAGAGGGAGTGCGTGCGGCGGGGGCAGCAGAGCTGCCGGTGCGGGCTGTGCTGCTCGGCGCCGTGCCGGGGCTGCGCTCGGGGGGCCCCTGCGCGGACAAGTGCGTGCTGTTTGCGGGGCTGGCACCTGCGGCGAGAGGGACAGCAGGGTCGGTGATGCGCCAGCCACGTGTGCCCGGCCCAGGAGGGCCAGAGCTGGCCACAGCACCGCGGTGCAGCGCTGCAGCGCTCTCACACCGAGACACTGGGAATTCTTAACGAAGCAAAGGCACGTCAAACATTTCAAGTGCAGGGGATTCAACAGGTGTCAGATGAACAACCAGTGAGTATATTCCTTCTTGGTTATGATTGTGCCTTTCACGCTAAATGCTGTGTTTTTAACTATACCTAAATACATTAGTCAAAACCACATTTGTCTGATATTCCTGCCTATTAAAACAGCATATTTTATTTTGCTGGGTGAATGAAAAGGCATTATACACTCCATGAGGTAATTGTGTGAGAAAAAGAAAGAAGACATTTTCAGGGGGAAAAAAATTCAATGCAGTTCTGCCACGAAAATTGTTTCTTACCAGGTTTGGTCGTTGATGTCTCCTGCCCTGAAAAAAGAGAAAGAGAGAGAAAAAGTGTAACTTAAACTTTCAAGGAATTTGCCTAAAATATAAAAAGACACATTCCTTCCTCCCAAATATCAGCTAAGCTTTCCCCAGGAAGTTACACATTCTTAAGTTATATTTAGTGGAAACCAGTTATATTTAGCAACAACCAGGTCCCCAAAATATCAAGTATGCAGTCATAAAATCACAGAATGCTCTGGGTTAGAGAGGATCTTAAATATCATCTGGTTCAAATACTCCTGCCATGGGCAGGGATGCCACCCAGCAGATCAGGCTGCTCAGGGCCCCATCTGACAAACTTCCATCCACCTGTTTGGCTCTTCCTTCTTCCTTCTTTTGCTCTTTTTCTGGCAGATCTTTCCCACTATGTTTGTTTCCTGGAATTTGTTTATCTCTTTTTTTGTGGCATGTGTTTTTCAGATAGTTCTTCCCTTTTTATGATTGCTCAGTTACTTCAGCTTCCCTACATGGCACTTCACAACTGCTGTAGCTTTAGTTTTTTGAAAATAAACTCCAATCTTTAAAGCAAAAAGCCAGGTTTATGTGAGAAACTGCATTACTTGTGAGGGATACATAAGTATCCTGTTCATGTGTCAGCATCAAAACCATGTCCCTCATCTCTGACACAGAAAACCAACACAAGCAGGTATCTTGGTGATGCCTTGGGTTTCCAGGCATCACTGGGACTCCAGAGATTTTCTCCTTATGGACCTGACAAGCAGCAGCACACATGTTAGCTTCTCAGTGGCCACCATGAATTCTGCAATGTCACCTGCAGGGAGTGACAATTTCTTGGTGCAAGGAACTGTCATGAAGTGTGTCTAAGCCATGATGTAAATATGAACGTACACAAAACTTAGAGTCTTGCAAATACTTTTCTAGTGAGCAACTGAATTTGTTGTGGACTGTACATTATGCAAGATCTCTTACTACAAATTACAATTCAGAAAAAGCCAGTAGCCTGATACCTTACAGAAAAAGTATCAACAGAAGTCAAATGAAGTTTGGCTAAAACCACTAATGCAGCATTTTTTTCTTCACAGAATTGGGGAAGGGTGTTGCCTAAAATCTGATCCATGAGATGAGGATATAAGTCTATGAGGTTTGCCTGAAATCATATGAAACTGTCAAAATAACATTGCTCTTAATTGTAAGGATATAATCTCTAAAATGTGGCAGACTGCCAACAGATTGAATAACATGGGTGCAGAAGCCACCATATTTACAGGCCTAGCATGTTAATTCATTTATATCTATATATCCTCCTTGACACACAGACCATGCATTCTTTCCAAAGCTACAGAATCTTAGCACATGAAACTTCCTAACCTAAAGAGAGGTTACAGATAAGAAACAAAAATACAGGTGATCTTTTGAACTATCAATCTACCTTCAGCATCTGAAACCTCCTGTCTGCAACATTTCTTTACAATTGCATGATCTATAGCTATATGCATTAAACTGCCAAGGAACTCTATAAAAGCTAACATTCATATCCATTCATATTTGCCATAAGCAATAAATTTTCAATGTATTTTCATGATTTTCAATTCAGTGTTTGAAAACTGGCACTTAGTCATTCTAAATTCCATAATGTGATTTTTCTTTTTTCAAATGGCTTATTAGCTGAAGAATCAATTATTCCCCTTCCTTTCCCAAATCTTACTTTGGTTTAGTATATCAAATATACCTCAAGCTAAATATTAACTTTGCCTGAGCATCGACACAGATTAACTTCCCCTTAGAAACTTTTCCAATAACAGAATAAAAGAAGTTACAGAAAAAGTACTGAATTACAATCTGTTCAGATTAGTGAAACATTCAGAAATACTTTTCAAGCTATTTACTGATCTCTGATGCAGACATAATAGAGATAAAAACATATACATCAAGATTGCCTCTTTCAAGTAGAGTGAGATAATAAGAGATAAGGGGGATCATAAGCTTGTCGGTGCTGTGTTTCTGGTTGCCTCATTCACTTCCTTAAGATTCCTGTGAAAATAATTTTCCCCATCCTCCCCGTTGTAAAGCTAGGAGTAATGCTAATAGCTTAAATAGTGTAAGGTTTATTGCTCACCCCCAGTGAGAGATGCTAAAGATGACACACAATCATGGAACTCCAGGTTAGAAAAGACCTCAAGAGATCACCTGGTTCCACTGCCTCACTCAGCAGTGTCTTAAAACAGTATGGTAAATAATAGGACGAGATTGTCCTTTTCCCCCCCTATAACTAAGCACTGTCATTTTAAAAGAACTTCATGGCAGTTTTATACTCTTCTAAGCATTTCAAGGGTCTTCTGCTCTCCTGTAACGCTATTCTCTGATTTGCTTCATTATAGCAATGGAACATGACACAGTTGAAAAGAATTCAATAGGTGGCACCAGAACACTAAAAAATCCTCTCAAAATGAAAAGCAAATGCATTTCCCCATGAAACCTTTTTGAGAGATACCGGGTAAAATGAAGGAAAATCAAGAAGGATCCCAACACACCAGAATCTGTTACTCTGAGATTAATAGGTATATTGCTACTATTAATTTATTTTCCAAAAAATATCCCAGCACTAACAAACATCTGAGCTAACCTCAACTTAACCAAGGTAACCTCAAAGACAAAAACTGTCTGCTCATGTTCATATTCTAAAACATAACTCCAGAAATGTGAAATCTGAAATCCAAAAATATCTTTAAAATGTAATGAGGATGTCCAATCCCACAAACACATGCTGTGCAGTAAGAAAGCTTGATGATTGCCAAACTAAGCAAGTTGGTCTGAGTTTAAATGGGAACTACCCCAAAATTTTTCTCAAAGCTTAAACTGCATCCAACCATACGACATTCGTAAGATGATATGTGTAGGATAACAAGGATTACATCAGAAAACCCAAGCAGAAGAATTAAAGCATAGAAAAAGTTCCTACTACTGCAGTAAGTTTTTTAAGCTTCCCACTCCGTTCTCTTGATTTGGCCACCAGTTGGTTCCTGCTGACTTACCTAAAAGATTTCAAACCCATCAGTAATGTTTGAGCAGATCTGGCCTTAATCACATGTCCTGGAAAAGGATATAACCAGCAGCTCATCCCAGGGGCAGATGGGAGCCTGGCTAATCGCTTTCATTCTCCTTCCTATCAGTTGGCAGACAGAATGCAGCTGCAGCTTCAAAGAAAGGTTTGAGATGGAACCACATGCTGCCAACAAAATGCACCTAAAACAAATGAGCTGACCACTCTTTCTCCTGAAAGCCCAAAGATGAACTGGCCCTGGGAGTGAAACATGGGAGTACTGTGTTATGAAATACTTTCGATGTTCAACAAGAAGAGCAAATGGGAAAATAGTGAAAGAATCCAGGCCACCAAANAAAAAAAAAAAGCCAATCTCTCCAACCCCTAGGACAGCAGGCTGGCTGGGTCATATCTGGAGGTACAGGAGCTGCTGCATCACCTCTGCAGTACTGAGTCTGCAGTGAACTGTAGTTGCATCTGTATAAGAAATCCAGTTGTATAAGGATTCAGCTTTTTGCTGTTTTAGGAAAATGTTTTCTATTGGCAGGACCTAGCAACTCAACAGAAAACAACTGGGACATAGAATATGTTAAAAGATAAAAATGTGTTTCAAGGAAGTCCAGAGTGTGATCTTCTCAAGCAGCAGGAAGTGCCAGCACACATTTCCTGTGTGCATGTGCTATTAATAACACAAACTCCAGCTGATAAGATGGAGATCCTGTTGAATCAGCATTAAGAGCCTAAAAATGTTATTATGTTTATAGAGGCAGAAATCCATTAGCCAATAACAGGGGACATGCCTTTTAATTCCATTCTGCTGTTTAATTTACACAGTGAATAAAATGGACTTGGTTTTGTATTTCCTGCTGGACTGGCCAGGAGGCTGAGCTTGCATGGCAGCAGCTCAGGCTATCTGCCCTGAGCACAGGATGCTGCAGGACTGCATTCCTCCACACACACAGCAAAGCAATGTGGGAAGGAGGAAGGATGCCTCTTCTGCTAATAGTGCATTTGGTGTTTTATCTAGCCTGGTACCATACCAGCTGGCTCTTCACATCCAGCTGTACTCCTCGTGTGTTTGCCAGAGCTGGGAGGGGGCAGAGGAAGTAATCCTTCCTCTCAGCCTCGTGTCTGTAAAACAGTTGGCAGCCGGGTTTTGCTGCCAGGAAAAATGCTTAGTGATTCTGCAGAGCTGCTGCCCTTTTCCCAGGATCTCTCCAGCCTTTAGTATATTGGACAGATCCCAGCAACCCCCACCAGGCAGCATTTTACACCAAGCAACTAATGTAGGTCCAGATTCTGCCTTCTCTCTTTTCACAGCTGAACAGCACTGCTTCAGCAGGGTCAGGGCTCTTCACATCTGCACAGAAAGCAACAGGATGTGGTCTACTTGTTCAGATGGAGTAAAGCTCTTTGAGGGGGTCTCCTAGCAAACAGCACAGACATTGCAGCTCCCCTGCAAGCCAACACTAAACTGCAAAAAAAGAACAGTTCCTGGTGGGAGGTGAAGGGTGAGTGAGGCAAGGAGCCTTACAAAATGCTGCCAGCCGCCGTTTGATTTATTTTTAAACTTCAAGTGGGATAGGATGTAATTCACACCTACTTTAAGGCTCCCTTGTGCTGCCAGAGCCAGCTAAAGAGACCTTAAAGTAAATGAGCATCAGGGCCAGAGATGTTACTGTTATTTTTGCTGAAAACACAAAACGAAGGGATCCATTGCTACTTTATAAACAAATCTGGGCAGACCTAAGAATAGACTAGCAAACACTTAAACATCGGAGTAATTCTATACCACACAGGACCCCTCAAATTTTATAGGTGGGATCACATGTGCTGAAGTGCTTTCATAATCAGAGACTACAGAATTACACTTTATTCTTTTTCACTAATTCTGGGAAAGAAAAAACTAAGAATGTTTCCAGTTTCTGGACAAACTGCTGCTCTTTGAAAACTGAGTAAAAGAATGCCATAGAGAGTTCATATTAAAAATATGTGAAATTTTTCATGCTCTGAGTCAAAAAATAAACTACTAATTTGAGTTTACAGTATAGAATTTTCTCAGGTGACAGAGACATTTCTGAGGGTCAAAAAATAAAAACCTACTCTTGTGGTCATTGAAGATGAAGCCATTAAATCACTTCTAAGTTATTCATTCTCTAATTGATAAAAGTCTTCATAGCCCTATAGCAATAAATAAATAAATAAATAAATAAATAAATAAATAAATAAATAAATAAATAAATAAATAAATAAATAAATAAATAAATAAATAAATAAATAAATAAATAAATAAATAAATAAATAAACATTATAATTTCTTTTCCACAGGAAATATTTACAATATTTATTTCCACCAGAAAACAGGGGACAAAATGTTGAAGCTAAATTTTAATTTAAAAGAAATTCTAATTCTGATTAAGAAATGCCAATTGTTTGCTTTTGATATCTGGATTTAATGCCCATTCTGACTTTTCAGAATGATAATTAAAATAGTTTCCACCTGATTTCTCCAAATATTTCTTTTTGTACAAGTTCATCAATAATTGCCTCCCATAGCAACTCCTTCACACAGCGCTGCCCAAGATGCTGATCCTGGCACTCTTTCCTGCACCTTCAAACTTTGGTTAAAGCATTATCTGAGAGTCAAAGGCCTTTTTGTTCCCAAGCCCCTGCCAGTGCTGAGAGGTGACTTGCAGTGGGGAAGGTGTGGTGCTCCTGCAGAGCACAGCTCAGAGTGAGTGCTGCTCTAACTACAGCTAACGTGATGGGATGGGGTGTTACGCTTTTAGTGAAAATTGACCTCTGAAATTAATGCTTGTTCTGGATCCCTCTCCTTGCTGTCCACCTTCCAAGACTGGAATTTTCTCTATCCTCCTCAAGTTCAGAGTCAACTATGAGCATTAATCAGCATTTACAGCTATGGAGAAGGCAAAAAATTCAAATTAGCCAGCAATCAAGTACAAGGGGGAGCAACCAGAAGAAAGGGATGGAATTAAGAATTTATAACTGACAGTTACAGGGAGGAACACAATGTTACAATATATGTTAAATATTTCTGACCATCGAAAAGAAGTATTTTTCTGGTTCTGATTATGTAAAATAAACATAAGTGTTTATTCCAGAGGAAAATAAAAAAAAACAGAGCAAAAGAGAAAATTCCCTGACGAAATATTAATGGAA